>JAWPHD010011136.1:0-86632 GCA_037043455.1 Cyrtodaria siliqua
GTACGTCATTTCGTAAGCTTGCTCATCCGTTATTACGTCATAGACAGGAGAGAAACATAATCTAAATAAACATACCGTCAAATCCTGGTTATGGCTCGCGCCTAACTCCCGTCCATTTCTATGAAGGATCTTGGGCATAATGCAATATGACTGAGGGAATGCCTGTTTAGATGCCAATGTTTCCCGCCCTGGATGTTAATGCACACCATATTCCATGCCACATGCAAACCATGCTTCACTCACACTCGCATGCAATCGTCTCTCAAAGTGTGTAGTTACATACCTCACGCTTTGCAAGCATAACATGACATGTTAAGTACCAAATAATAAAACTGTTTCGAACAGGCAACGCAGGTGCAATACAGGTTTACATTCTCCCTTCCTTGAGGAAAATGACTCCTGTCATTCACAGCGTGCCTGTTCCTTCTTAAAAATAACATATGGTATAAAATCATATCTTAAAACCTCACTACAGTATATATCGTAATTTAGACAGTATCTGGTTCCTGCAAAACAGAATAATATTACTTATGCATCTGCAATAAAAGTTTATTATTGGAGTATATACTGTGGTACAACAAAAGTACCCACTTAGCTACGCATGTACCGGCATTTACTTTACTGTGTGCTAATCACAGAACACAAAATAGTTAAAAACTACTTAATCATGTCGCATGAACAGGTATTAGAACCGCGGGGGTGACAGTTACATAGAATTATAAATACGGACATATTTTTAAAAACGTTATTCTCCTTTGGTCACTTTTGACTAAACTTCAGATGGATGATCCTTAGGTCAATGATTTTAAAATTTGTTAAAATTAGGGCAACGCCACATCCAAGATGGCCGCCGTTGAAGGGTGTGCGTGTGGGTGGTGGTGTGGGAGGGGATGGGAGGGTAAACAACATCTCAGAAACTGAATAGCCAATTTTGACCAAATTTCACGCGGATGATTCTGAGGTCAGTGCCTTTCAAAATTGTACAAATTAGATCAATGCATTATCCAAGATGGCCGACATTACCATATATGGTCAGAACCTTACAAATCTTCTTATGAACCACTGGATATATTTCGACAGTTTTTGTTTATATATGATCGCCAGCTCTTATACTAAAACAGGTGTACAAATGAAGTTCCTAGAGTAAAAAATGGCTGCGCCCCGTGGTTTCCTATCCATCCATTTCCATTCACACATTCTCTGTAAATACGAAGAACCAAATTTTGCAACTTTACCTTATGTCGTACAAAGTGTTCAATCTAAAATTCACTTGCACTTGTTACCTACTTTTTCCTCTTTGCAAAAAGTCTCAGGTCAGCGACTCGGGGCCATTTCGACCTCTTGTTTTGTAATCAGTAGGACTATATGGGCCGCAAATAGTGTGGATTTTCCCGGAATGGTATAATAAGCATACATACAATTAAGGATAATATTTGTAGAACTCGACTAGTTTGTTTATAATTATCTGTTTATAGGCATATACAGTAGGACTTAGTAGGACTCAAATTGTGTGTACTTTCCGAGATGGTATCGTACACATAAATACAATTAACGGTAATATTTCTAGAACTCGACCATTTTTTTTGATAATAATCTGTTTAGGCATATACAGTTTATGGGCCGCAAATTATGTGGAGTTTCCCGGGATGGTATCATCCACATAACTATAGGTAATGGTTTTAGAACTCGACTATTTCATTGATAATTATCTTTTTATAGGCATATACAGTTGGACTTTATGGACCGCAAATTGTGTGGATTTTCCCGGGATGGTACACGGATTTTTGGTGGAGGGTTTCACTCGACAAGGTACCCTGTACACAGTGAGTATATGTTTTGTTCTTGAATCTGTTTCCCTTTCTGTTCGGTACCTTTAATGTAGTATTGATCATCTTCGACGCCTTGCTTTTAAATACAAAGGTATTGACCCTTTGTGCAAAAAAAGAGAGAAGAAACCGAAACTACATGCCCCTTTTTTATATTAAGGCTATCCATCCACTTTTTTAGTTCCTCGATATAATGATGCAGTTTTCCTCTTTGTTTAATTAATAATTTATTAAATAGTGCATTGTCTTTCTGTCGTTCTGTCTGGTGCGTGTGTGTCAGCCAATCAGAAACGATACCGGAATTTCGGTAAAATGGCTGCCGCTTCAATAATGTCTTCAGGAGAAAGCTTATAGATGTTTGTCTTTTAAAAAAAAAGCCAGCGGCGGAGTTGATCTAAACTACGTTTAATGATGAATCTTCAAGGGGCATATCATGATTTTCCTAGAAGAATCCACAGTTTAAAAATGTTCCACTTCATGATAAATATGTCATTTCAATTAAACTATGCTGTTATCATTGTGTTGTTCAAATCATTGTTTTTCAATTCACCATAGATTTTAATTAATAATCAGCACATATCAACTTTTAAAAGAAGTGCGTGTTTATACATAATTACTTATTACATGGGAGTAATAAGTAATAAGTAATTATGAAGATGCAAAGAAATCAAACAACAAAGGAAAGTAGTAGATTCGGTTTTATGAGAAGTAATATATAGGAGTTATTGGGGGACACGTTACTGGGTTTTCCACTTTCTGAGTAATTTTCACGGTGCATTTGTTCGTACATGTACACCGGCATGTTACATATATGTGTTCAATCTCCACGCAGAGTTATCGTTCCTTGCACTCACATATATCTCTGCGAACTACTAAATTACAAGATTTTGGTAAAACCTGTTAAATTGGAATATGTTTGCCTGAAACTTATTTATTTCTTGTGTAAATATAATTTTCAGAACATCTGCAAATTAGATGTTGCAAGATTTGAAATAATGCATGAAAACAATTTAGTTTTAATCGGGACTATTTTACTACAAAAATAATACGTACTTAGGTCTCCTCAATCGAAACGCATATGTAAACATTTCAAACTGAAGCTCGATAGCAGAACATTACTAAAAAAAAATTTACTCATAGAAATAAATATTGAAATTATTCAATATAGGTCTATATTTTATCTTTGCAGATCATGCAAAAGGATTTATTATAAACTTTTTGAATAATCACGTGACCTAACCGTTCGCCCTACTTCCTTTGACGTTGACAGAGTCAAATGAGGAACGAGTGTACTCTGGGTAGAGATTGATATTTGTTGAGTTGGAGTGAATATAGGATTTATTTTCATCGATAAGTGAGAAAATTTATAAATATTTTCACGAGTGTTTTAGCACAAGTGAAAATATTTGAGTTTTCTCACTTCGAGATGAAAATAAATCCTATATTCATGACAAACCAACACGTATTCTATTTATCTTATACTCACAAAATAGAAACTTATGCAGAAAAAAACATAATGCGCCAAAACAATGACGTCAACAGCGGCATTACGTCATTTTCGGTATTTCACATGTAAAATATAAACAATGAAAATGTAATCATAAAATCCACTATTTCACTTTAAGTATATAATAGCACCGCCTTAAGCGATATTCTACTTTAAATCCACAAAGATTGGGCTCAATGTACCTAAAATACCAGTAAGTAATAACACTATTTACGACGAAGAACCTATAAAAAAATAAGGGCAATCAAGTTCAAACTATTTATTTGAAAAAGGGATCAGATGGACACAGCGGCCGAGGGTCACTTCCTGACCGGTATTTATTTCAAGAACCCGAGGGAAGAGAGGGGTATAGCGGGTATCACAGTGTCGGAGTTTGAAGGTCGATTACCCCTTGAACCAGCATACACACCGGAAGCAAAGCCGTACGAGTTCATGGCAAAAAGCGTGTATGATTCTATATGGGGTGCGGCTTTGGCTCTTAACTGTACAGACGACAAGATGAAGAATTTAGGTAAATTTAAGTAAATACTATGTTTCCTTACATTGACACTACACTCTGCATAGATGTTATTACTGCTAATAACCTTTCAAAAATCTGAAATAAATATTTTTAAATGATACAAGCATTGTCAAGACAACTAGATCTAATACCAAATAAAATTGTCAATTCACTTTGAACAGATGATGTTCGACTTAAAATCAACATTACCAGTTTGGGAGCAACGTCAACCGTTCAAATTGTATTACAACGAAATGGAGTACGCCAACGCCAAACAAAAATATAATGTCCACCATCTGGACAGTAATTCATCATAAGACACAAAATAGACTAGACCTATTTCTAAATAAGAGTTCTCATTAAAATGTTAGAGGCATTTTTTAGAGGTATTTTATTTACCACTTTTACTAAAAAATGCCTCTAACATTCACACATGCAAAAAATACATTGATATATTACATATTTGCCTGTGATTTGTATAGGAAATACTGGGAATAGAAAAGCTCTATCTACTCGTTTGCTCTACTGGGAAATATCTCCCAGTGAAAACATTGCTCGCCCTTTTCCGTCAGTGGCGGGAATGCCAAATGACGTTCCGCCGATTGTTTTACGGACGTCTTCGTCAGATTCCGCCACTAGGAAATAACGATTACGGAAATTAACGAAGAGTTCCGGTTCCACTTGACGTAACGTCGTCTTGGATGACGTAACGTCGTCTTGGTGTTCTCGTGCAAACTGGTGTAAAATGGCGTGAATCATTAAAAATATTAATAAAATATAATTTTAAATTATGTAATATATAGTTTAATAACCAGTGTCCCGCACTCGTTCTTATATCGGGGCCATTTCTCTACCTCGGGAGATATTTCCCGTATCTCAAAAACACTGGTTATTAAACTCTATATATCGAATGTAATACTTCCCAATTCGTCGATTATGAATATTTATTTAAAGTACATAAACATTTAAAGAGAAGCGATGTCGCCATGAATATGCACGGAAAATGTAAAAATATTGAAAGCATCGTTCCGGAGTCATAATATCTATTTTATGCCTCGGTCAGATGACACCTACGGATGGTCCCAGGCCCGTAGGACTTGGGGAGCCGTACGGGCCTGTGGCCCGTGGGAAGTCCTTACGAAATCACCATCCTGCAATGTTGTGGTCACATGCATGCGGGCGGTCTACGGGCGTTCTACGGGTTCTCTGCGTCTTCTTACGATTTTTTGGCCACGGGATCGCAAGAACCCGTACGTGTACCCTACGGGTTCGGTAAGATGCACGTGCGGGCACCGTACGGGCCCGTGTGGATGCCATACGGGCTAGAGAACACCAGTACGCAAACCGGTCGTAACCAGTCGTTTCGATCCCATAGAAGGCCCGTGGACAGTCGTACGGGGCCCGTGAGAACCCGTACGGGGCCGATAGGATCCAACAGACCTGCGGGCCCGTAAGGGCACCCGTACGGGCCCCGCACGGCCCCGCACGACTGTCTACGGGCCTTCTACGGGCTCAAAATCGTAGAAAGCCCGTGTCTGAAAGTTGAGCATTGCATGCTCAACTTTCAGCCATGGGCTATACGGCGCCCCTACGGGTCCAACATTTTTCGAAAAATCGTGCGAGCCCGCACGGCATGCCGTGCGATGCGATTACCCACAGGTTCTCAGGGTTTTGGCCCTTACGGGGCCCGTAAACTGCCCGGGAGCTTCATGTGACCGGGGCATTACAAAGAATTTGAACGCAAAACGTAAACAATGATTTTAAAATTCACAGGTTATAACAAAACACTCGATCAGTTCGAATATGCAGACAACGATATCGGCGACATGATGACGGAATGTTTATACACGGTGAAGTATCTTGGTTTGACCGGAAACGTCCATTTTGATGGAGCCGGTGAACCGTTGAAAAACATCAGAATTGTCCAAATTAGGGGTAAATATATGCCAGTATAAAGTAGCCCTCCTTTGTTTTATCCAATATGCTAATGTCACTTTCAGGTTTCAGAAGTTAGCCAGATCTACTTTAAGTTCTCCGGCCATGTTTTGTTTGAAGAACATGTATATGTTTATTTAAATCGAAATCAATACACAACAATAGATATTTACAATTCACACATTGCAATATCTGTGAAAAGCGAGAATAAGATTTTATTTGATGACGTAGAAAACTTTGAACAGGTAAATTAATCCACAGGTAAATGTATTGATTAATTAGCTGTTAAAAGTTGTGCAGCTATACAATTCAGTTTACCTCATTTTCCCGTGCAGTCACGCAGTGGTATAAGTAATATCTACGTCATGCAAATAATACTTGTTTTTACATACAACTTAGTAGCGGTTTTAAATAAATGTTTCTATCCGGGACTATTAAGAAATGTACATATGATGTTTAAGAGTCAAATTTGTTAATTGATAATACTACAAAAAGGGTGGCCATTCATCTTTAAGGGCAGGTGTAAAGTGCACTTATTGAAATAACAGCACCGGCGGCTCAATTATTACTATGTATAATAACATTCTCAGAAAATAATGTGACGGATTAATGTAGTTGATATTTTACTGTGATATATCTCTATGCATTGTTTGCTGGACCTGTTGCTGTGGATATTTGTGAGTCAGGTGGCACGGCTATGGCAATGGGTTCAGAATCAACTGAAAAGTAAAATCTAAACAAGAGGCCCAAGAGGGCCTGTGAACGCTCTACTTGCTAAAACGGCTCTTATATCAAGGGTTGTAGTCATAAAATTCCCATCAGTACTTCTTTTAAAACATTGCAAAAACAAGAGGGCCAGGATGGTCCTAGATCACTCACATGGTAATCATGGGCAGTAATACTGCTGTGTCTAGTCTGCCATGGGTATTTTTTAATTTGTCCCACACTTTCTTCTATGAATGAGATTTCATAAAAATGGGTAGTGGGGTTTATATTAACATTCTAAACAAATATGGTAAAGGATCAGATAAAAAATGAAGTAGCTACAGATTTAACAAAGGAAAATACAATATAGCATTTTTCAACAAATCAAGGGCCATAACTCTGTCGTTACTATATACCCGTTGACGGGCATTTGTTGATTTACATATATAGTTTATATTACTACCATATCATCCCTTATTTTTTAATAGTTTTGTCTTTATATATTTACATTAATGTTTAATTACTACTTAATTTCCTCATCTTTCGTCTGTTTTTGTGCACAATATGACCTATATATGTGTCGACGTGCCGTAAAACACCATTCATTCATTTATTCAGTCGTTACTAACAAGATCTAGCTGGTTTTCGAACTTGTCCAAGATCTCTAGCCGTTTAGGAGGAGTAGCGCCGACAAGAAATTTAAAGTAAAAATGTCAAAAATCAGCGAACTGGAACAAAAACAGCTAGAAATCATACCAATACTTCCTGCTAAGTTTCGTCAAATCCAACACGGCTTTAAAAAATAAAAAATAAAAAAAGAGAAAAAAAGCAAATACGTGGAAAAAAAAAAAGAAAAAAAAGAAAGAAGCAAATTCAAAATTGAAAAAGAAAAGAGAAAAAAATCATTACCCCCAAAAAATAACAATGTAAGTTTGGTTAAGATTGCTCAAGAAATATGGCCTGTATCGTGTTAACAACATGTAAAACTGCATTTTTTGCTAATTCAGGTGTTACTGGTTTGATCTTGCACATTATCGAATATTTCCGATATTTCTTATTGTCATACAATATGTGCAAGTTTGGTTAATATTGCTCAAGAAATGTGGCCTCTATCGTGTAAACAAGATGAACAAGGGCCATAACTCCGTTATTACTGGTCCGAACTGGCTGGTTTTTGAACTTGTCCGAGCTTTCATTGATATCAACAATCTGGTAAAGTTTGAAAAAAGATCGGATGAAAAATGAAGGCCCTATCGTGGAGGAGGCCAAATTATAGCATATTTCAGAAAATCAAGGACCATAACTCCGGTGTAAATGGTCCAATCTGGCTGGTTTTCGAACTCTTCCAAGATTTCATTACTATTAACAATATTTGCAAGATTGGTAAAGATTAAGTAATAAACTAAAGGTGCTAGAGTGTTCACAAGGCAGAATATGGCTTTTTTCAGAATAACAAGGGCCATAACTCCGCTGTTACTAGTCCGATCTGGCTTTTTTTTTAAATTGTCCGAGCTTCCATTGACATTAACAATCGGGTAAAATGTTGGTAAAGATCGAATGAAAAATCCCTATCGTCTTAAAGAGGCAAAATATAGCATTTTTAACCAAATCAAGGCCATAACTCCGCTGTTACTGGTCTGATCTGGTTGTTTTTTTAAACTTTTTGAGATTTTATTGATATTAATAATCTGGTAAAGTATGGTATATATCAGTTAAAAAATGAAGGCCCTATCGTCTTAACAAGGCAAAATATAGCATTTTTAAGTAAATCAAGGGCCATAACTCCGCACGATCTAGCTGGTTTTCGAACATGTTTGAGTTTTCATTGATATTAACAATATGGTAACGTTTGGTAAAGATCGGATAACAAAATGAAGGCCCTATCGTCTTAACGAGACAAAAGTTAACGACGGACGGACGGACGAAGGACAGCTTGCCATCCCATCAGCTCTGGTGGCTGAAAACTACTGCACTTTCAGTTAGGATATTTTAGGAAAGACCTTCACAGAAGGGTTGAACGATTTCGATTTTTGATTAAACGCTTTGAAAAGAAATTATATACAAATAAACGTGACAACATACATCTTTACATCAACAAGGGGCGCTCAACGGCAGCACCGGATATTCTTCTAACGGTGCAGACGGCCCCATGAGAGCGTTTGGTAGACGTGTTAAAGATACTATAATAATACTATAATAATAATACCGTCTGTTAAACGGATGGTTTTATAAGCAAAAATAGGTTTATTTATTACATTAAGGGATAAATAAAGAAATAGAGAAGTAAACAAGTCACGAGGCAAGCAAGTAAATAAGCGAGTAAGTAGGGAAGTATGGAAAGTATGGAAGTTGGGAAGTAAGGAAGTAAGTAAGTCGCAAACAGAATCGCGGGAGCCGGCGAATATATTTATGCTTATGTTTGATAAGTGCACTGGAAGGAGAAGTAATTAATGAGAACAGTTTTATTTTGTGCAGTACTATTGACGTACTATTTTTTAACAAATATCATTATATAGTTTGGATTATATTAAACTAAATGTTTCTTTAAACTGTATAGGAATGCACTCTTTAGGTAAAGTTGTTTGTGTGCAAATAATGATTACTCTAAAATTAATGTTTAAAATATGGCGATTTATTTCACTGAATTTAACGGAGCATGTATATCTCGTGTTTTATTGGCATTTAACATTGTACATAATTTTATGAAAAATATACGACACATTATGACATAGAAACATATACTCTGTAAAAAAAAAGAAAAAAGTTTTGGACCATGGCAGTGTTCGAACCCGTACAATGATCGCTGAACCATGACATTCGATCATTACCCTTATTATCTCAGTTGATAATTCACAATAGATCAACAATCAACAATAATTATCGTTTACAATGAAAGTTTGCGAAAAAATAATAATCTTTTTATTGATAACTCGAATGTGTCCGTAACTGTTACTTTGTATGGATTTTGCAACATTTTTTACAGACACTTTGTGTGTTCGCGATATTTTTTTAAAATCAAATGTTGTTTGGAATTTAATGTTTCTGGTACCAAATTAACCGGGTAGGGTAGACCTTGGTTACTAAAAAAAGATACTTACATTCTGTCCATTGGTTTTATTTGTATATGACTTTATATACCCTGGTCCAAAACTTTTTTTACCGAGTATATATAGATCTGTATATAATTGATAATCCAATAAAGGCATTTGTGTAAGAAAATATACATATATGTAAAGTTGCCTTACTAAAATGTTGTGGGCGCCGTGTATTAAACGAGTGAAACAGTGCGCTTGGGAACCAATCGTTTTGACGGTAAAACTAAGTTCTGTAACCAGCTCCTGTTTTCAGAATACACTTTGCAATATAGATGTGCTAGGTAAAGATAGATAGTATATACAAGTCATATAGCTCTATCTGCACGAAATGGTGTATTTGAAAAAGGACGGTATTGGATTTTCATATTTAATTATGTCAGTTTTACTGAAAATCACCGTAGTAAAAACTGAGTGTATGTTTCCTCGTCCGTCCATTCATTAAATTCGTTAGCAGCATTCCAGTAATATAGTTCTAGACTGGTAAAATCCTTTGTTACCCTTGTCTTTATTTCAGACCTCCAAAAGATTACCGTGGGTACATATGTTATTGAAGAGGATCCAAGGCATTTAGAGTGGCACAATGGTGGAATTATATGGCGAGGTAAAGTCACGCAGAAACAGACCCCATTACTCTGTTTTATATGCTCTGAACAAATACTAAATTGTCTGAGGATGATTCATTTTTAAATATTTGCTGAAGAAGTGTTGCTTCCCTTTAACGATAAATTGCCAACTTCTGGAGAGAAAACTACGCTTTTCTTATCTCAAAACTGAAGAGCCATGTTTCAAACAAACGTACATGAACTACATATATTTCATTTGAAACTTAACACATATAAAAGGGTTGAGCTGAGTAGCTCTTAATTTTAATAAGCTTTATTCAAAGCTGAAGTAGATCTATAAATAGCGTACAATATCGTTTCATAATTTGAATGTCTCTATGTTAATGGGTGCGTTCAAGGTTCTCTCATTGGCAACCACGTCGGTTAACTTCGGGTTACAAATGGCCACCGAATGTAACATTTGGTAACAACGAGGCAACCGATACTACCTCAGGCGTAGAGTCGCGGGAAGAATGGTTAGCAACGTTTTACCTATCGGCGAATCAACGGCGAACAGTGGTAATCGATGTTTTCCCAGAGTGCTTTCGGTAACCGATGGGAGATCCCTGAACGCACCCATTATAAAGTTGATACGAATTTATTACTTACTGGTCTTATGGGCCGCTGTACTCTAAGGCAAAACACCAGCCTATAGAAAAACCAGAAGTATAATTATACTTGCTTTTCTCATGCATTTTAGCAAGTGTGATGATTTTCATACAAAATTAAAGACTGGTATGTACTGTTATATTATGAGGCCCCACGAACAATTTTAAACACGATTTCTTAATTATTTCTAAATTGTGTATGCATTTTATGTAATGCTTATTTGTTATAATAAACTTAATTTAACTAGCAGATATTTTTTTTAATCTACCAGATTTAAATGTTAATATTCGAAAAATAAATGAACACATTTTTCAATTATAAGAAACATTGCACATTGTAGTCTTACATAAAATTATGTCAGGGCCTCAAACAATACTTTCCGCAGTAGAGGATTAACATGTTTGTTATCGTCTCTAGCCGTAAAATGTCCGTGATATTTTCACCACGGTGTCATGTATTTAAGCTGGTGCTACGGAGCGTAAGACATGTTGTATTTATAATTACCTCTCATGAACAAACTAAAAAAAACACGAGTCTGCTACTTTTCTCTATTGTTTGTTCTTGTTGCTTCCAATTAATCCCTTTTTCGGTATGTATTGAGTTACTAATATAATATGAAAGGTATGTACCGCGTAGTCAGCTTTCAGCTTTACTGGCCAAAGGCCAGCAGAGCTTATGTGATGGCGAGTTGTCCGTCCGTCGTCTATCGTCTGTCGTCCGTTAACTTTTACCTTGTTAAGACGATAGGGCCTTCATTTTTCATCCGATCGTTACCAAACTTTTCCAGATTGTTAATATCAATGAAAGCTCGGACAAGTTAAAAAACCCAGCCAGATCGGACCAATAACAACAGTTATGGCCCTTGATTTAGTTAAAAATGCTATATATTGCCTCGTTAAGACAATAGGGCGTTCGTTTTCCATCTGATCTTTACCAAACTTTACCAGATTGTTAATAACAATGAAAGCTCGGGAAATGGTGCGCACACCAGCCAGATCGGATCAGTAACAGTAGAGTTGAATCATTTTGACGGAGCCTAAGTTCTTTAAAGGTTTTAATACACATAATTTGTATGTATTATTTCTCCTGAACCCTTAACCAGATTTCAACGATTTCATTTAAGGATGATCAGTACCAGGCCTAGTTGTGCATGTCATCACCGAGTTCCGGTTGAAAGATTTTTGGCGGAGTTATGGCCCTTTAAAGGTTTTACTACACAAACGTTGTTCAGCTGAACCCCTGGCCGGATTTCAATGAAACTTGGCAAGGATGATCAGTATCGTCGCCGTGTTTCAGTTGGATGATTCTTGACGGAGTTATGGCCCTTTAAAGGTTTTACTACACAACTTTGTCCAGACTGGTTCTGCCGACTCCTGGCCGGATTTCAACGAAACTTGAGATGATCAGTATTAAGCCTAGTTGTGCATATCGTCGCCGTGTTCCAGTTGAAATATTTCTGACGGAGTTATGGCCTTTTAAAAGTTTTAATACACAACCTTTGTCCAGACTAGTTTCTTCTGAACTCCTGTACGGATTTCAGCGAAACGTTGCAGGGTTGATCAGTACCAAGCCTAGTTGTGCATATCATCACTGTGTTCCGGTTGAATGCTTTTTGGCGGAGTTATGGCCCTTTAAAGGTTTTAATACAATAATTTGTATGGATTATTTCTCCTGAGCCCTTGGCCAGATTTTAACGAATTGTTTTAAGGGCGATCAGTACTAGGCTTAGTTGTGTCCGGATTAGTTCTCCTGAACTCCTGGTCTTGTTTCAGCGAAACGTTGCAGGGATGATCAGTTCCAAGCTTAGTTGTGCATATAATCATCGTGTTCCGGTTGAATGATTATTTGGCGGAGTTATGTCCCTTTAAATGTTTAATACACAGACTTTGTCCGGACTAGTTCTGCTGAACCCCTGGCCGGATTCCCTTCTTTGAGAATAGGTATTAATATTTCGACGCGGAAGCTTTTAGGGGAATATTCGTGTTCAATCATTTTATCAAAAAACAGTTTAAGATATACTCTAGAATGCTACTGCCGCCATGTATAACGTGAATGTTGTCTGTTGACGGTGCTTTTAATTTTGTTCTACAATTTTTGGTAACTCCTCTAAATTAATAGGACAACTTAATTCTGGATTGTCATTACCATGATCGGACCCCACAGAGTCGTGAAATTCCCTTTCTACTTTGCATTTAAACTCGTAATCGTAATCACAGTTTAATGGAATTAATAACGACGCATAATCATGGCAATAGTTTCTAAATACCGTAGTAATACTTTCTGGGTCGCTTTTTAACTCCTTACTACTTTGGTCACATATGTACCCACGTATCGCTTTTATTGTTTTTTCCCTTCTGCGCGTGTGTGTTAACAAGGTGCCAGAATAGCTTGAAATCACAATCTTTTGCATTATTAAGATCGTCATATTATTTTGTCTACATTTAATATAGCTTGATTTTGAACATTTCTAAACTTATTTTTTGCGACTTTGTAATTCCGATATGATTCGTGTTTATTTCCGCGTTGTTTCCCGTTACGTATTCATTCGACTCGCTCTTGCATTTGTAGCGTATGTGCCATTTTTATCTCGAGCGTCCAGCAAGGTTTTGAGTGCTTATTAAATTTAGAAATGTTTAAGGTACCGGACGCGGCCGTGTGTTTTGGTTTTGTTATAAAATTGGCAAAGCTGTCGATATCGCTTTTACTTCTTATTGTCGTTTTAGATTCTGTTAAAATTAACAACTTGAAACTGTGGTTTCAGCGCTGCTTGGTAATTAGCAATCTCTCCTGGTGTACTCTTATTCCAGGCTATATGAGGCTGATTAATCAACTGGTAACGCGATATTGGTATCCTTAATTTCGTAACGATTGGTAGGTGGTCGGATACGGTGCACAGTTCATCATCAAACAGTCTATTTTCATTTACTAAATGGCCTTTTGACCATAAGCACGCAGTAAAATATTTTCCTAGTAATTAATTAATATTGCACATCTTTATGAACGTGTTAAATACGTTACTTCACTCGCTACCGGTATGAGGACAAAGTGTGTTATTATTAATGGAAATATTGAAATCTCCACAAAGTATAACACAATAAGCGTTCATCGTACTCTTGCAGTCTTTATATATACTGGGTTGCAAAAGAAAGTGTGCACTTAGGTGCACTTAGGTTTGTGTAAAATTAAATGTATTAGTTAGGGAAGAAATATTTCCTGTTTGGTGTCAACATTTAGAGCAAGGAATGACCAATGTACTGCGCATACTTCTTTTGGAAACTGATTATCTTCAAATGGACTTTTTACTACATAAAAAATGGCAGGGTTCAAAACCAAAACTTGCAAATTGCTTGAAGGACAACAACCTGGAGGAAATTATGAATTAATTGTTGATATTTGTAAATGTTGATGTTGATTTCGAATTAATATCGCAACGCCCCCAATTTGTTCAGAAGGTTGACGCAGTCGGATAATTGTATTCCTATGGCAATTTAATGCCCTGCTGACGTCAGTAACGTTGTCGCCACGTGCAGACGTCAGTAACGTTGTCGCCACGTGCACGCATCGTTAAAGGGGTTGATGCACTATTTACAAACATGATTTGTTAAAAAGAGGTCTGAAAAACTTGAAAAAATCTGAAAGAATTATCAAAATGCCATGAAAAATAAAGGAGATATGACCAATTGAAAATTTGCAAAGAACATAAATGGAGGAGGCCATCTTTGAACGATGACGTCATCGCGCCTTTTTACCATATATGACATAATGACAAAATACATTTTAAAGCAAAGAAAATCACTACAAATGGCTTAAAAATAAATATACAGATGTAAAATGTATAAACTGTATGCTTATTTTTCATTTGCATTGATTTTCTTTGCTTTAAAAGACAGATTGTCGATATGCCATATATGGTAAAAAGGCGCGATGACGTCATCATTCCAAAATGGCCGCCTCCATTTAGGTTTTTTGCAAATTTCCAATAGGTCATATCTCCTTTATTTTTGATGGCATTTTGATAATTCCTTCAGCTTTTTTCACGTTTTTCAGAGCCCTTTAAAATGAACATTGTTTGAAAATAGTGCATCAACCCCTTTAATGCTTGTATTCGTTGTTTTTCGACAAGTCTTGGCATTTTGCTACCGCAAAGATTTGAAATATTTTGTGTTTTTTCCTTCATAAAAATCAAAATGAAAGTGATCGAACAGGTTTTAGCCTGATGTAGGTTTTCCATGTGATGCACATGCAAATCATGCTAAATATCAAAACCGCTATACAATTAAAATTACTACAACTTATAGCGCATTTTTTACAGTTGATCGATAGAGACTGTTGTGTGCATATCGGTTTCAAAAATTTGGATCGTTACGACTTTTAGAACTGGAGATATTTCAAAATTAAAAGTGCACACTTTCTTTTGCAACTGAGTATAGATTGGTATCGTAGTTCACCGATGGTAAATATAATTAGGAATACAGCAGTTTGACTGAATTATTTCCACACCTACAATTCTGTCACACTGTGTGGTTTGGGTTATTTTTGAATTACACATTATAATATTTTTTTGCATTCACGAGATATTAATTTGATTTAGCGGCACTCGGTGTTAGCAATCGTGTATGGTAAATCAACTAATCAATATAGCATTTTTTTACTAATTAAAACAGCACATTTGTTTAGGGAAAACAAAGCTTAACAGTATGTCACTGCTTCGTTTTTGTTTTGTTTACTTTCACGAACTTCTGGATTTTTTATATTTACAGACAGAACAAATATGTTACTTTTACAATCAATTTTTGACGTTTAAAGCAGAAATTGGTCTTAAATCAACAAATCCGCTTTTGATATGTTTTTAAGTATTAAATATCATTATAAATACGATTTTTACTATGCCATTGATGTATGTTCAGTGAAAATATGTTTTTAAAGTTAAGATTAAAATCGAACAGGCGAACAGGCATTGCTAAAAAATCGAAAAAAATCTAAGGGGAAAAACTCTTGCGCGAATTACCGGAAGTGACGCCATTGGGAACAAACTATTTTTTGTTTACATTGGGACTGAACGTAAAACAGTATACCTTGTGTGAAAATGTGAGATTTAAGCGATCATGATACTGAATCAGAGGAAATGCCCGTGATAAGACACAATGTGCAACCTTACGATTTTGAGCCAGAATACGTGTCTGAGGACGAAAATACATCGGATTCATCAACTGATGATGAAGTCGAACGCGGTACAGGTGCAAATGGAGAGCTTATAAAGACTATCGTGTCATGTCATTCGTTACGTTCAGCAATTCATTACACTATTCACTAATCTAACAAAATAGTGTATTTATACACTTACAGCAACAACAAACAAAAAACAAACGTTGTTTTCATCGAAATCTGACAGTGAATCACCCGCAACACTGCAATATCTTGGTACATACACAATAACCGCGAAATGTAGTATATTCCGAATGAATGGACCTGGTCTAATTAATACCTATACATTAATACGAGCGTCAGATTTTTTTGCCGATTAGTAGACATGGAACAAATATATTTTATTAGATATTATCCATAATTGATAAAAAATGAATTAAAACAATAATAAATGAAACAGCATATAATTTCGGCACCATAATTTCTATAGTATTATATATTTGCCATAAGTCGCCATCAACACCAAACACTCTAGGAGCGGTGTTTGCAATATGACACGCTCTCTGCCCCCAAATATCAATACAGACTAATCAAATATTGCGGTGCACTATTGAAGTACAGCCTAATTAGGGTACATACGTCGGTATATCACAAAAGCACGCACCATTTAGGGAAACCTAGTTTTATGATATATTTCCTGTTTATTGCAACTACTTGAGCGGTGTAATACCGCCGAGGGCAGACGCGTATTGCACAAGACGGATAGTTGTCTCCCATCTGACACCGATGAACAATAGCTATCTACCTTCTTATCTGACTGTAGATTATTTTGTGAAAACTATCAGTTCTGCTCTGCACTATCATCATTTTCTCTCGCTGTACTACCACCTTTATTTGTCATAACGATTACCATTTATAGTTGAATTTGCATTATATATTATATCCATTGCTGTTTTACACATGTAAAATCTTGGAATAAAAGAATTTGAATTGAATTGAATTGATATATCACATGATATGCGAGCTCTAATTTGTCGCGCACAAAGAGAGAAAAAATAATATAGCCAAATGTATTATGAACACGATATAGACAGTTAGTAAGTATACTCGTACTTACTCCTGATCACAGACCTAAAAACAAATTAATATGTCTGTGTCCTGATATACAGATCGAAAACAGACCAAACATATCAAATTACCATAATATAAAGTATATTATTCTATTATACTAACTTGTTTTTACTTATTGCACGAGCTAAGAGGCGTTATTGTTGTTGCTTTGTCATAAAACATTACTGAATTAATATAAAAGCTAGAAATATTATTAATTTTCTGCCTTGTAATAGATATTGTATTTTTTTTTCAAATCCATAGACCTATATATGTTGATAATATATATTTATAACACTATTGGCAGAAGAGGTTGAATAATTTAAAATTATTAAAATTAAAATTGGAAACAAAGACACAGTGTTTATTTCACCGGATTCATTTAAATTTATATGCTGAAAGTTCTTAGCAATATTTAAAAAAAAAGACGGCTACATATTATTAACTCTGCATTGATTCACGTAAAGACGTATGCTTCTAATTCAACAGCTAAACATTCACGGTGTATATAAAGATCTAAGACTATACACCTTTCTTCAATTTATCATACGTATACCCGATGAGGTGCTAAGATAATTAAACATAAATTTCAATCTTACTTCATGTATGATTTCCGCCTCAACGCCGTCGAATAGGCGAATACAACTTGCTCGGAGACGGCGGGTTTATGCACCGTTAGGTACCGCTGTTGATTTGGGAAACGAAAGAAACTTAGGTTATTATCTTGTCCTTCTTTATGCAAACTTTTTCACCCAGCAACAGCACACGGCATCTTTAACAAGTACCATAAAACGTAATCCTACATAGACAATACTATACAACTCAATGCGACACCGCTAATCGTTAGGTACCAATGACGTCACAGGATCATGTGACACTTACCAGGGCGAAACTCGAAGCGTGTGCGCTATGAGATAAAATTGGCAGGGACAACCAATAAGTGTAAGATTTGAACAGATTGTATATGATATACATATATTTCCGAATATATACTCAAAAGACACGCACTATTTTACCTTTAATGGTACGAAATTCGTCTTTAATTTTACCAACCTTGTTAGCTTTACCGTCACTGATGTTAATTTTACGACAGTTTGTACTTTTACGACCGTTTTAACGTTTAACGGCGTCACACTCGTTCTTATTTTAAAGTTAAGACATTTTGTTTTTGTAGGTGGTGTGCCACCGCGTCGTTCTTATTTTAAAGTTAAGACATTTTGTTTTTGTAGGTGTTGTAGCACCGCGTCGTTCTTATTTTAAAGCTTAGACATTTTGTTTTTGTAGGTGTTGGCGACCGCAAGTCCAGACTCTATTGTGCCCATCGCGTCAGGTATACCTTGACGTGTTCGTTGGCGGACGGACTATAAACCTTAGAATTACACACACACACGTGGTGGCGACCGCGTCGTTCTTATTTTAAAGTTAAGACATTTGTTTTTGTAGGTGGTGTGCCACCGCGTGATTCTACATTGATGACCTACGTAGAGACAAAGATTCCTTATGTTTTGTACATAGTGATGTCGTGTTTGGCCTCCGCTGGAATACTGCTGGCTCTCACGTTTTTCACATTCAACGTGGTTTATCGCAATCAAGTGTAAGTACATCTGGGTAATGATGTCCAGTCTTGTTTAATGCAGATTTCAATGAACGTCCGATGACGTTCGACAACATTCCGAGTTTCGTTCCATGCCATATCCGTCAGGGGACCAATTGAAATTTGTAGAGGGTTGTGGTAGGAGTGGAATGTAACGATTAACAGATACCTTACACTTACATACAGACCTGGGCTCGTATTCATAAAGCAACTTAAGCTAAGATTCCATATACGCGGTATGCGGCACGCGAATGCGAATGCGACAAAAAATGGAAATCATGTAGACGCACGATCTTGAAGCTCAGATTCCATATATTTATTTGTATGCATTCGCACCGATCGCTCCATGGAGCGATCAAGTTTGCCGTGTACGCAGCATGACAAATCGCATTCGCAGCCGGACATATGGAATCAAGATCGTGCGTCTACATGATTTCCATTTTTTATCGCATTCGCATGCCGCATACCGCGTATATGGAATCTTAGCTTTAGGTAGAAAATATTACTGAAGTCAACCATTTAAGATTTTTTTTACATATTTTCAAATATGCTTATTTACCCTCTCAGAAACACTAGAGTTGATCTATTTTAAATTAAATGTTTAGCTGTGGGTTTTATTAATTCATAGCATTATTAAAATATATAAAGAAGACTTCTTTAAACGATAGAAAAAGGTGTTTAAAATATTTATAATTTTGACTTAAGTAAAGATATTGCTAAGAAGCTTAATGAACCCGGACCTACGGACACTGGGTCCGTACTCATAAAGCTTCTGAGCAATAACTTAACTTAAGTCAAATTTGATCAATTTTTTAAACATCTTCTTCTATCGATTTAAGGCGTTTTCTTAATATTGCTAATAAGGTCATGGATAAATCTACAGCTAAATATTTATCTTAAAAGTGATGGTTTGTAGTGTTCCTGAGAGGTTAATTTTAAGATTTAAAAATATATAAAGATCTTACATTACGACAAACATTAGTTTTAAAGCGAATGTCGTTTCACGCCGCATACAACATTCAACATTTGACAAACATCAGTTTTAAAGTGAATGTCGTTTCCTGCGACATACAACATTCGACATACATCATTCAACATGCAACATTCGACATACAACTTTCGACACACAACTTTCAAGATTCAACATTTTACATACAACGTTCAATATACAACATTTAACATTCGATATACAACATACAACATGACATTCAAACCGAATGTCGTTTAAAGCGAACAATGTTAGTAAAAATGTAAAGGATGTTTTTGAATGTCGTATGTCGAATGTCATATGTCGAAGGATGTATGTCGCGTGAAACGACATTCGATTTGAAGGATATTTTTGAATGCCGTATGTCGAATGTCGTACGTCGAATGTCATATGTTGTAAGTAGAAGGTTGTATGTCGCATGAAACGACATTCACCTTCAAAGTTGTTTTTCGAATGTCATATGTCGAATGTTGTATGTCGAATGTCATCTGTTGTGTCGCGTGAAATGACATTTACCTTGAATGTTTTTTTCGAAAGTCGTATGTCGAATGTCGTATATCAAATGTTGTTTGTCGAATGTTGTATGTCGCGTGAAATGACATTCATCTTGAATGTTGTTTTTCGAAAGTCGAATTTCGTATGTCGAATGGCATATGTCGACTGAAATTTGTCGAATTTTGTATGTCAATTGTTGTATGTCGCGTGAAATGACATTCACTTAGAAGGATGTTTTTGAATGTCGTATGTTGTATGTAGAATGTTGTTTTTGAATGTCGTTTGTCGAATGTCGCATGTTAAGCCAACTTCACGCAGCTTGTTTTATTTTATTAATGCTGCTTCCACACGGCATTGGCGAAGGGTGTTCCCGTTATTTAATGGATTGTGGAAATATTGTCTTCTTTAAAAGGACATCGCATTATTCGACACACTATGTTCGGCATGTTACCATAAATGTCATGTTATTTCACCCATATTCGAGAGAGGTTTAATGTTTTTCTGATTGGAATTGTTGTATTATTAAAATATAAGGGCGGAGACTCCCAATTAAAAAATATATGTTTGCCATTTTTTAAAAGTAAGCTTAGGATTACTTTTCCTCCATCTTAAATGTCACGGTGATCCTTTGAGTTGTGCACTACATATAGAGAAAAGGGATAATATGTCAACAATGTGGTGAACCCCATTTATTATTATTATTTTTCAGTTCCCACACCCACCCACTCAATATAACTCTTCTTCCTTAAACCTGCTCAATATTTAGTCATGATTTTCATGATGGAAACATTCAGAGAAGTCACTTTTCAACCATTTCTTTAGTTCTCTAAAAATACTCGTATCGGTTAAATGTACTTCTATTTTAATCTTAGGTATGCAATATTATCATATTTTATGTTTCCAGATATATTTTCACTGTTATTATATTTTATATTTCCATGTATACAATGCAATGTTATTATATTTTATATATCCAGGTATGCTATGCAATGTTTTTATATTTTATATGTCCAGGAATGCAATGTTATTATATTGTAAACTTCCAGGAATGCAATGTTATTTATATTTTATATTTCCAGGAATACACTGTTATTATATTTTATATTCTAGATATGCAGTGCAATATTTATTTTTCCA
This sequence comes from Cyrtodaria siliqua, assembly GCA_037043455.1. NCBI lineage: Eukaryota > Metazoa > Mollusca > Bivalvia > Adapedonta > Hiatellidae > Cyrtodaria > Cyrtodaria siliqua. The sequence continues at coordinate 21,248 of JAWPHD010011136.1, forward strand.
GGATTGCAATTTTATTATATTTTATATTCCTAGTATGCAGTGCAACATTACTATATTTTATATTTCCATGAATGTAATGTTATTATGTCTTATATTCTAAGCATGCAAATACATGTTGTTATTTCACACCTGTATAAATCTAACCAGACTCTTTTTGTCTTTTTAACCATGTGAAAATCCCATATTTCCACTATATTGCACTCAAACCAGTTGCTTTAATACAAAATATCTATATTAGTTTCATATTGTACTCCATCTGGTATCTGGAGTCCCATTAATCGATATTCAGTAGATGTGGAGTCCATATTTGTACTCTGGGATTAGGTGTGGAGTCCAAATAATCAATATTCCATATTCCCACTATGGGAAGACAACTCTAAACAGTAAAAATCAATGAGTCACTTACGATTTATCTTATGATTTTATTTTACTAGTTGAAATTGAATTGAAAAAGTACTGTTTTGATACTTAGTATGTGACTTTCAAATGACATTTTACATATACTCGGTAAAAAATAGTTTTAGACCAGGGTATATTAAGTCATATAAAAATAAAACTAGTAGACAGAATTTAAGTATCTTTTTTTAGTAACCAAGGTCTACCCTACCCGGTTAATTTGGTACCAGAAACATTAAATTCCAAACAAGATTAGATTTTAAAAAATTATCGCGAACACACAAAGGGTCTGTAAAAAATGTTGCGAAGTCCATAAAAAGTAAAAGTTACGGACACATGCGAGTAACCAATAAAAATATTATTATTTTTTCGCAAACTTTCATTGTAAATGATAATTATTGTTGATTGTTGATCTATTGTGAATTATTAACTGAGATAATAAGGGTTATGGTCGAATGTCATGGTTCAGCGATCATTGTACGGGTTCGAACACTGCCATGGTCCAAAACTTTTTTTACAGAGTATAGTTAATAAATGTTTAAAAAATATATTGCTTTTGTTCTGTTCAATTAATAACAGAAATAGCAAGTTGGAAGTAAAATGTAAACCATTTGGTTAGACTACTGAGGTGTGAAATAAAGAGGTCATTAACAGTGTTAAGTACAATACTGAATTCAATTGGACTCTTACCCAGCAGACAGAATCCATATTTGGGCTCGGCTTCGTCTTGTCCAAATATAGATTCGGTCTGCTGGGCACTCGTCCAGTAGAATTCAGTATTGTACTCAACACTGTTAAATATCCTCATATTATATTTAATACTTCCAGGGAAAAAATGCACTGCTATTTTATTTTCTTATTCCAGGTATGTAAAGCTTTCGTCTCCAAATATAAACAACGTGTTGCTTCTTGGATGCATACTTAGTTACAGTACGGTGTTTATGTACACCTGTACTGGACAAAACGTTGTTCTCTGCAAGGTAATCTCTAAGTGTATGTACAACAGCACTGGACAAAACGTTGTTCTCTGCAAGGTAATCTCTAAGTTTATGTACAACAGCACTGGACAAAACGTTGTTCTCTGCAAGGTAATCTGTTAGATACAGTACGATGTTTATGTACACCAGTACAAACCGTTGTTCTCTGCAAGGTCATCTCTTACAGTACGGTGTTTATGTGCAACAGGCCTGAACGAAACGTTGTTCTCTGCAGGTAATCTAGTTCTACTTTGCTGCATACTTAGTTACGGTACGGTGTTTATGTACAGAAGTCCTGAACAAAACGTTGTTCTCTGCAAGGTAATTTCTCACAGTACGGTGTTTATGTACAACAGTTCTGAACAAAACGTTGTTCCCAGGTAATCTAGTTCTACTTTGCATTTAATTTTATTAGATACTGGGACCATACGCCGTACGACATGCGGAAGCAAATAACTCCATGACTACCGCCGTATGCATGCCATCTTCGGGATGGTTAAAATTGTGTACTATTGATTTTATGAATATTGAGTTCTGCTCAACCCGGGGCTAGAGGGCGTGAGCGGTAGCTAGTATATTTCACTACCGCTCATGAACAGTCTCAATCACACCGAGACTGCAATATTTCGTATGTGTCGTGCTCGGCCGTTTCCAAAGGTCCATTATCATACTCTTTTTTTTGCTGCATACTTAGTTACGGTACGATGTTTATGTACAACAGTTCTGAATAAAACGTTGTTCTCTGCAAGATAATTTCTTACAGTACGGTGTTTATGTACAACAGTTCTGAATAAAACGTTGTTCTCTGCAGGTAATCTAGTTCTACTTTATTGCATACTTAGTTACGGTACGGTGTTTATGTACAGCAGTCCGGAACAAAACGTTGTTCTCTGCAAGGTAATTTTTTACAGTACGGTGTTTATGTACAGCAGTCCTGAACAAAACGTTGTTCTCTGCAAGGTAATTTCTTACAGTACGGTGTTTATGTACAGCAGTCCTGAATAAAACTTTGTTCTCTGCAGGTAATCTAGTTCTACTTTACTGCATACTTAGTTACAGTACCGTGTTTATGTACAACAGTTATGTGCAAAACGTTGCTCCCTGCAAGGTAATCTCTTACAGTACGGTGTTTATGTAAAACATACAGGACAAAACGTTGTTTTCTGCAAGGTAGTCTCTTAGTTACGGTGCGGTGTACAACAGTAACAGACAAAACGTTGTTCTCTGCAAGATAATTTCCTAGTTGCGATACGGTGTTTATGAACAACGGTACTGGACAAAAAATTGTTCTCTACAAGGTAATCAAAGTATCCTCACATACTTACAATCAACCAAAATTCGATGGAGGGGACCATTTATCATCCGAGTGAACATGAAAGACTTAAATAAATATACCAAAATGTTAACTAATTACATACATCACTTAAAATGTAACATTCCACATCATTTTGTCAAAATAATAGTGCCGAAATATCAATCGATATAAAAGGTATTATTGTAATTATTACATACTTAACATGGCATGAACTTTAAATACGGTACTCCTGTTTGTTTGTTTGTTTCAATGGTGTTTTATGTATTTTTTAGCACAAGCAAGGCCATATATGAAGATAGAATTATTTGTTTTGTGTTAGGGGTGACCACCTCATTTTTCCTGTGTAGAAACCAGTACCGTATACCTCCCACCATCTGTAAGAATCGACTCTTTCGTACTTGACAATTCGAGCTCCCAGTGGGATTCACACCCGCAGCGGTGAGAGGCTAGAACGATTTAGACGCAGCGTTTTTACTATCCCGGCCACGAAAGCGCTACTTCTGTGCTAGTCAGTAATTATATGACGCGAGCGTCAGTCGGTTGGCCGCGTGAGAAACTGTAATTATAATGGATGATAAATTAGTCGCACGCACGCCACATACCGATATCGTAACATACAATCAGAAACAGAAAGGTTCACTTGCATCCGCACCTATATTTTAATGGTACTAATTGCGTAATGAATATGAACGATTCACTGGTTAAGTAGTTTCAGTTTAACGAGCATACAGAAGTCAGAAATCGATGCGTAAAATATAGAGGATATTTGTTGTTTTGGGGTGAATAACATATTTTATTTCATCGAGAAGTGAGAAAACTTGATATTTTCACGAATGCGAAGCATGAGTGAAAATATTAAAGTTTTCTCACTTTGAGATGAAATAAAATATGTTATTCACGACAAAACAACAAATTTTCTTTTTATTTTATGATTTTACAATTTTTTGTTTAGGAAAACTATGGTAGAACAACAAAAGTAGTCCTGAAAGCTACTGTGAAATAATACTCTATATTCCACAGTGTGGAATAACACTTTTATTTCACTGATGAAATACAGTATTTCATTGCATATCATAAAATAAATATGTTTTATCTACTAGTTCGTGTGCAGGTCATATCCGATGAATATATACATTCTGAATATATATCATAAAAACAAAGTTGTGTTTGAGTCAGATGGTCTTGTACATTATCATTTTCATGAAGTCGTTATTGCCGAAGTCACTATGGCGAGCACATGTCCCACACAGGTGGGGGCTAAAAGAATGTCATAGCAAACGCCGACCGACAGGCAGAATTATAGCAGAAGACAGTACAGCCATGGGCAAATTAAACTGTTCATGGCTTAGTCTGATCAACTCAAGACACGCAGTACAGCACGACAGTCTAAGGAAGGAGACATTCACCTGATTAGAATAACAAACTCGTTCTTCCGCGCATACATATTGCGCTCCTGAATTCGCGCAATATTAATACGAAAAAGAACTCGTGCATATATCCCAATACAAATCTAATAATCTATAAATATATGCGAGGTAGTTATCAAAAAGTAATATTATCTAAACAAATAACTTCAGAAATAACCCTTTCAAAGTCACCCGTTTTCTCCTACGGGGATACATACTTTCACTTGAACAGATGAGCAGACGTATGCAGCCTTATCTTCAAGATGAATTCTGTAGCTCAGCCATTATATTGACTTTTTCATTCCTTTTATTTTTCAGATGCGGCATTTCACGTTTACTATCGGATTTACAATGGCGTTCGGGGCAATGTTTTCAAAGACATGGAGAGTCTATAGGATATTCTGCAACAAAAGATTATTGCGAATTGTAAGTTATAAAAATATGTAATTTTTCCATAATGGTATTGTGTCACGAAATCAAAGAAAATTCAAAGTACTAAAAGTACAGAAAGGCGTATTACATTACGTGTCCAGCCTTAATTCCATTAGGCGATGGGAAAGCTTATTTCGACAGTAAAACATGTTTAAAATCATTTCTTACTGAAAAAATGCGATAACTTGTTCAAAATTACATATTAAATGTATTAATTTACCAATATGCAAACTTTTAAAGCCAAAATTAAGGTTTTATTTCATACCCCAGCCAACCCCGTTTTCTCTTCTTGGAGAAGGGGTTGGATGGGCTATGAAAATTAATACTCTGACCACGTAAAGAAAAATGATATTTCAACAATGGTCAGTATGTTTTTCCTAGAATTATGTTTTTTTGAAGACGAGAAACAAGAGTACAACTAAAAGCTAAGAAATAGTAGCATATTCAACTTAAGGACTAATGATCCGCCGTCTTACTGACCCATCATTTCTAAATAAGATAAGCCATTTTATGTCATCATCCAAATTTCGAAATACACCATTTTAAAAAAGCGAAGATTTTCGTTCAATGACATGTGGTTTCAAAATAATTGCAATGCTATAGTGTGGTGACACTGACGGACTTTCTCTGTCAAAATATTATAACTAGCAACTATATTTGTAAATGTGTCAAACACAATTGAGTCACTATTTTGCATTAAAAACATTGCAAAACTAGACCAATTGATAATTAGGTTTTTCATAGACATACACGTATTTATATCCATGGGCATGTCTATATTCTAACAAAAACGGTCCAAACCAAATAACAATATATAAATCCGATCAAATGAACTGTTCATCCGAATGTTTCACCATACCATATAAACATGTTACACGTTCCGTGACATAGCGTCTCTCTTGTGTGCGTGTTACTTCTAAGGGATCCCTATGGTGGCTGATTTCTGTCATTTGTCGTCTTATCGTCTTTTCGTTATTTTGCCGCACTAAGGACGAAAAGACGCCAAATGCAGAACGAAAAGACGACAGAACGAAAAGACGTCATTTCAAGGGCGAAAAGACGACAGAACGCCACGCAAAAGGACGAAAAGACGACACTTCAGGTCTCACACCTCTATTATCTCCCCTGAAAGCTCACGGACCTAGAGACAAAAGGAAAACAGAAAATAATTATATTTTTTCTCAATTTTAGGCAATTTTTAATTTGAAAAATAGGTTTTTCTTTGCTTTAGCATACATCTGCAGTGTAAAAGACAGATGATACATGAAAATCCCATGTTGATATGAGGTTTCATTCAAATTTCAGAATTGTTTGACCGAAGCACCACATATTCAGCTAGATAGTGTATGAATTTTGTATTTTCCATAGGGTTCACAAAACATGAGCGAGAAAAAAAACCAACCTGGCTAACTTATATATTTGATTGTTTTAAATTACTGGTCTTGGCTATACTGAAGATATTAAACCAACAACAATGTCTGCTGCCCTGCTTTGAAGCTCAGATGTTGGAAAAGGCTGTACAGTAACCCTATGGGAAAATAATTGTGGTGTGAGACCTGAAGCCGCGAAAAGACGCCATTTGATATTGTCGTCTTTTTGTTATTTCGTGTGGCCTTCTGTTAGTACAATTTTAAGAGAGAAAACGATTGTGACCCAACCGGGATTGTTTTAATCCACGAACATATGCGAACTGGAGGTTCTGCCATCACGTCACCGCCACGGTATATCAAACGGTGGTTCGCCCACAGCCACGGTATATCAGAAGGTGAATGGTGTACCGACGCAAAGCCCAGCGCCAAGGTATATCGTACGGTGGATTATGTACCAACGCAAAGCCCACCGCCACGGTATATCATACGGTGGATGATGTACCAACGCAAAGTCCACTGCCACGGTATATCGTACGGTGGATTATGTACCAACGCAAAGCCCACCGCCAAAGTATATCATACGTTGGATGATGTACCAAGGCAAAGTCCACCGCCACGGTATATCGTACGGTGGATTATGTACCAACGCAAAGCCCACCGCCACGGTATATCATACGGTGGATGATGTACTAACGCAAAGTCCACCGCCGTGGTATATCATACGGTGGATGATGTACCAACGCAAAGCCCACCGCCACGGTATACCATACGGTGGATGATGTACCAATGCAAAGCCCAGCGCACCAACACAAAGTCCACCGACACGGTATAATTATCATACAGTGGATTAAGTACCAACGCAAAGCCCACCGCCACGGTATATCAGACGGTTGATTCTGTACCAACACAAAGCCCACCGCCACGGTATATCAGAGGTTGATGGTGTACCGACGCACAGCCTTGCGCCATGGCATATCAGACGGTTGATGCTGTACCAACACAAAGCTTGTTTCACTTTGTGCCAGCAAAGATCAAAGGGACACATTTTGATAACATTGTGTATCTAATGTGGCATGAACATAAAACACAACTGCTTTTAAAGTGTAGACATTTTCTTATAATTTTATGTCCATCATAGTATTTCAATATATTGTATATAATATTGTTACACCAAATGTTACATAGGAAAGAAGGTGTTTCACATGTATAGCTGCATACGCCACTATGTTTTGTTCAACCTTGAATACGCAGCATCACTATGGGATACAAACACAACAAGTAACCGCCACAGCCTTGTACAAATCAATCTTCCAGCTGCTTGTTTTGAACTTAACTGTCCTGAGCGCACAATTATCTCGTAACATACACAGGAAAACGCTAAATGCAGTGGGGGGGGGGGAAGAAGAAGAAGTAGAAGTAGAAGAAGAAGAAGAAGAAGAAGAAGAAGAAGAAGAAGAAGAAGAAGAAGAAGAAGAAGAAGAAAGAAGAAGAAGAAGAAGAAGAAGAATAAGAAGAAGAAGAAGAAGAAGAAGAAGAAGAGGAAAAGAAGAAGAAGAACAAAGTCGTAGTGTTTTGGAATCTAAATTGATGGCGATGGCGGTTTACTATATCTTCCCAGCTTCTTATGTCCGGCATTTAATGCAGGGATGTCAGGTGACAACGCATCATCATTATGTGCTCTCCTTTGGCTCGAGATACCGTTTGCTTGATTGGGCCACGTGGTTGTTATGCCTAAAATAATAAATAGTCACTAGAATACTATTTAAAGATGAATTAAAGTCCTGATATTGTTACGCTATAAACTGTTTAATACCAAAATATTAAGTACTTCCGTGCATTGTTCATAGATACGTGTGAACATATAAATGATAAAGTCAACCTATTTAAAACAACAACAATCAACAACAACAAATAGTTATTTTTGCAGAAAATGGGAAATAATAATTAATACCTACACCAGAATGAATAGTAAATTAGCATTCTTACCCGTGCAGTCTGTTCTCGTGCCCCGTGCTGCACGAGGTCTACAGTTCCTATCACGTGTATCCAACGTAGATCGTATCATGCCAAGGTTTTCATAGTGCAGACAGGTCGGATTCCTAACACAGGGGAGCTTTACATTCATGGGATCCACGATGGGTTTGTCATACAGGCTGCTGATGTTAATATTTGGACGGGATATGTCCTGGATCGGGAGGCCGTCTTCGCTGTCTGCGGCAAGATGGCGGCTCCATGTGCTTATAATCCCCCAGTTGTAGGCCGATTTACGAGAGGGTGGCCGTGCGTTTATGAAACACGGAAGAAATATTGACTTCGATGCCAGCTCTCTGTTTTCGGTTTTGTTTTCAATATAGCCGGACATAATATCTGACTCTTCGTCACTTTCGGTTGTTTTTTCTACGTCGTCATTTTCTGTGACACGTTTTTCATCATTGTGCTGTTGACTGATGCTACTGCCAGCAACTACACTGTCGTATGCGTTTTCTCCAATGGCAATATCCATGCCACTAGTATCCGATGTTGGAAAAGAGTCTGCCTTCGCCGATCCATTGCCATCCCCTTCCGTTTTCTTCTTTTTGAAAAAAGGGCAGCACTCTCCGAACGCTTTAGACAATTTGCAACCCATCATTCATCAGGAAGACTCATTTTTGTTAGCAGGACAGAAAATCCGTGACAGAATGTAAGGAACCAATTCAACAATGACGTGACGTCATAGACGTCCATAGTAACGACGCTAACGTTAATCTCCAATCTAAAACTTGATATAAAAACTGCCGGATTTAGAGTAGAAATTCTACCATTTATCATGTACATATTGTAGATAATAGTTATAAGGTTTATATATAAGATATCATGCATTAAATTACATTAAATACGTTACATTTGCTATTTATAAATAACAACTTCGAGACTAGTGCCAGCGTGTTATTACTGATGTATGCTACCGCTGTACGACAATCGGTATAACGTATAGTTTTAGAAATATGTGTATTAAACTATTAAACATTATGTTCACAAAGTGTTTGATAAAAATATTAGCAAACAAACAAAAAACAACAACAAAAAAACAAAAACAGAACAAAACAACAACAACAACAATAAGATGAATAAAAATAAATAAATAATAATAAAAACAGGTTGTAAGGCATTTCGGAAAAAAAAAAGAGAAAAAGAATAATATTACCTAAAGCAAACTGTAATATCCTTGTGAATGTCTGATAAAATATTTCAAATTCACCTACCGTCTCTATTTTCTAAGTTTAAGTTATTTTCTATATTACCAATAAAACCCAAATTCGTTTTATATTGTTCAAGTTCCGCAACAATGACACGATCCTCCAAGAGTTTTTTTTTTATTTATCTCTAACGTCAAATAAAAAAGAACGTGTATATCAATATACGGTTGTGGCACCGTTAAATATGAAAAAAATAAGCAACGCTGTTACCATAAATGTAGGAACGTCGAAGTTGTAATCAGTCAGTATGTCGGCATCTAGCTTATTTACACAATAAATCTCATAATTTGTTGAGACTTTATTATAACTTATTCAGTTATTAGACATCCAAGAGATCCATGTCCGAACACCGAAGTGGCTAGCGCACTCGTGTATTACCCGGCGAGCGCCAGTGAGTTGGTAAGGTGGTCTCTTGCAGATCGGATAGGTGGGTTTCTTCAGGATACTCCGGTTTTTTTCTCCATGCCAAGACCACGAAATGACCATCATCGTGTCAAAGAGAATGATTTGCAAGCGTTGTTGTATAATTATGATGTTTTTAAATGAATATAATGCTAAACTTTAACATAACTGTCCAGGTTTCTTCTGCCCGTGATTGATTCAAAATAGCATAGCATTGCGAACATAAGGTGTTCGGCACCATATTATAAAGAACATATGCTGAGGGTAAACTTACTGTGCATTTCAGGATGCCTAGACATCGAATATGAATCGAGAATTTGTTTTATTACTTTCTATACGTTTTCACACTTGATATGCCATGATTAGATAGAATGAAAACAGACGCTCCTATATCTGTTTGCAATCTTGCCGTAGTCATCCGCTAAGCAAAACCAAAAAAATATTTTGACCCCACATGTTTACGTTATGATTTTATTGACAGCCGAAAACCAAAATGGCGACCGAACATTCCATTTTTCGCTAAGGGGAGACTCCTTAGTTTCGAATGAATGTCCATGGGGAATTTCTTATAAAACAGAAATCTAAGAGATTAAAAGCCATGTACAGGCTAGACAATAAAAAAGAAATCCACAAATGTGGTGTTTTTGACTTAGTATGACATAATAGTTAATTTTGGTGTAAATAAAGTTTTTGTACTGTGACCGGTATAGAGTCTGTAAACAGAAACTAGTAACTGGTGGCTATGTTGTAAATGGTAGCTTTACTTGATCAATACCTGCATCTCTCCATTCGACATAAGATTACGGAAAAAAAAGCCGGATAAGGTATGTAGAAATAGCATTTTTATGACAATTTGGAGTGTTTGTCATTCAATTATGGATGTGTTATATCTCAAATAAGGGACAGGTATATGCTGCCGTGTCTCTATAAATGTCATGTTTTCCTTTTTTTGAGTGCTAAGTGGGTGGGGTAAATGAATTGTATTTGTAGGCAGAGAAACTGACTTTGTTGCTTTCTAGCATGTATTTGCAATATTTTGAGAGGAAATTATATGGTCTTTCAGGAATAGGGCATGTTTGTTAGTTCTGAAAAATAGAATTCAAGTTATTTAACCTAATTAGTGTACATGTCTGAAAATAGTCTGAATTTCAAAGAAAACTGTAGATTCCGACCTAAGCAAAACCAAAAAAATATTTTGACCCCACATGTTTACGTAATAATTTTATTGACAGCCGAAAACCAAAATGGCGAATTATATGGTCTTTCAGGAATAGGGCATGTTTGTTAGTTCTGAAAAATAGAATTCAAGTTATTTAACCTAATTAGTGTACATGTCTGAAAATAGTCTGAATTTCAAAGAAAACTGTAGATTCCGACCTAAGCAAAACCAAAAAAATATTTTGACCCCACATGTTTACGTAATAATTTTATTGACAGCCGAAAACCAAAATGGCGACTGAACATTCAATTTTCCTAGGGAAGGGTGACTTCAAAAATTCATTTGACAAGTACTGATGTAAATAACAAAATATCAACACATTATACAATTTACCTACCTTTTATTTGCTAGATTTTATGGTTTTCGTTCAAAAATAAAAGCAACGTATGATCGATTGCAAGAGGTGCAGACCACTTGAACAACCACGCTACATAGCCTACGTTTTATGCCCTGGTCACATGAAGCTCTCGGGCAGTTTACGGGCCCCGTAAGGGCCAAAACCCTGAGAACCCGTGGGTAATCGAACGGCATGCCGTGCGGGACCGCACGATTTTTCGAAGCATTTTGGACCCGTAGGGGCGCCGTATTGCCCGTGGCTGAAAGTTGAGTATGAACATTTCAAACACGGTCTTTCTACGATTTTGGGCCCGTAGAAGGTCCGTAGACAGTCGTGCGGGGCCACTTACGGGCCCGCAGGTCTGTTGGGTCCTATCGGCCCCGTAGGGCTCTCATGGGCCCCGCACGGCCTTTAAAAAAATCGTACAGGCTTCGAAACCCGTACGGGTCCCGCACGGGCAGTCACGACTGGTTACGGCCGGTTTGCGGCGTCCTTGCGGGTACGCGTCCCAGCGTTTTGAATCAGGCAATCAGTCAGAAGTCAGTTTTACACACATTCACAGCTTCATTTCATATCTTTTTTGATTATATTTGCTTTTAAAAACTACAAAACCTGAAAACTGTGGCTACTTTTTAAAAAAAGAGCGCACACTTTTCAGGTTTTGTAATACTTGTAAATATTTATGAAACTTTGAAAAATTTGTTGAACAATTTATATTTGTAAGCCTACTTATATACTGGAAAATAGTGATAAACATTACAAACATTTGGAGAGATTTCTGAAAGTGTAAAAGAAGTTTAGCTAATTATTTTGGGCCTATGTCTTTATGGATTTTCAAATTGCTTTACATTTTTCTTTTTCATACTTTCTATCTTCGGATTATTTCATTATTTTTCGCATTTGACCTATGTCTCATAAGATTTATTTATACCATTCCTTTTTTTATTTGATTTATTTTCTTTTTTTTCCCATTTAGGCTATGTCTCATAAGATTTATTTATACAAAGAAAACACAATGTATGCAAACAAAGTATTGCAATGCAAATAAATACACACATTCATAAAAGTAAGAGTCCAATGCATAGAAGCACAGAATGCAAATAAATGCACAGAGTCATAACCATAAGAGTCCAAAGCACAAGTGCACACAGTCATAATCCAAAGTCCAATGCACAGATGTTCACTCAGAGTCACAATGCGATCGCGCGCTCTTGCCATGGCACACTCCCAACCTCGCTGTTATAGTAGCCGTTGAGGTACACTCTCTGCCTCTTGCCCTCACGGGTGACTTGCGGTCCTCCAATGTTCTCCATCTCCTGCAGCACCTGTCCGTGCTCCCTCGCCGTCGCCGTCGGTTTTCTCCATGTCCAGGTCGTTGTTCTGGATGCTGGGGTAGCGCAGCCGCATGAGGTTGTGCAGACACAGGGCCGCCGACACTATCTTCCTGGCGAACCTTGGCTTCTGAGGCATGGTGGTCAGGAGGCAGCGGAAACGATGCGCCAAGATGGGGCGGTCACGGGGCGGTCATCACCGGGCAGCGGTTCCGGGTCAGGGAAGCCTATGGTACCGTCCTCCAGGGCTGGGCGTAGGGGGGACATGTTGAACACCCCACAGTCTGACGCAGACCAATACACCCCCCCCCCCCCATTACGTCACACCACAGGTACTTGTAGTCAGCGTCAACTAAGGCCAGGCGTATGATGGAGTAGAAGCCCTTGTAGTTGTAGTAGAGCGTCCCGGACTTCCTTGGACACCGGATCGCGACATGTTTCCCGTCTACAGCACCGTGATGGAAGTTCCAACGCTGGCCGAACTTGTCTGCGACGGGCCGCCACCTCAGGCGTTGTGGGGACGTTGAAAACCTCCCCACGGTACTCGTCCACGATGGCCTGGCACACTTCTGGGACGAACAGCGCGATTGTGTTATGGGGCACCCGGAAGGAGAAGGCCTGGCTCCTGGAACTGTTTCCAGTCGCCAGGTACCTCAGGGTGATCGCCAACTTCAGTCCAGGCTCCAACGGTCGTCTGCCCTTGAAAAAAGAAAACACAAACATACATGCTTTCATGTTGGAGCATAGTGCAAATATTGCAAATGTATATAAGAATATGATATTATTGTATAATTCATTGTATGCTGAAACGATGACAGCCGTGTGTACCGTTGGACCTTGGTGATTCTGGGAGTGACTCGCAACAGCAACTCATGGAACATGGCTGGGTCCATGCGGAGATAGGACACACAATCCCCTCGCGACTCCCGCTCAAGCTCCGCCATCAGCGTGGCATACTGGCCAAACAGGCTGCGTCGCTGGATCCACGGCCGCACCCACCAACGTCGTCTTCTCCTGGAGTTTCGGTTTCGGTTCTGCCGTTCTGGTATGATAGCCGCCAGAATTGCTGCATGCCGCTCTTCCGCTTACTCCATCTGCAGCCGAAGCTCTAACAACCTCAGTCTCTGTGGCGGAATATGAGCCATACTGACGTCGTCTCTTCTCAGAACAGCAGAACTTTCAAATGGCATATCATCAAGTTCGGCCTGGTATACCCCCACCCCCCCTCCACCCCAAGAACCCGTACGTGCGCTCACGGGCCTCACCGGGCCCCGCACGGCCCCGTACGGCCCCGCACGACTGAAGGCAACGGATACTGAAGCAAACATAGCGGTCATCATACTATAAAGAACGGATACTGGGGGCAAACCTAGCGGTCATCATATTATAAAGAACGGATACTGAGGGCAAACCTAGCGGTCATCATACTATAAAGAACGGGTACTGAGGGCAAACCTAGCGGTCATCATATTATAAAGAACGGATACTGAGGGCAAACCTAGCGGTCATCATACTATAAAGAACGGCTAATGAGGCCAAACCTAGCGGTCATCATATTATAAAGAACGGATACTGAGGGCAAACCTAGCGGTCATCATATTATAAAGAACGGATACTGAGGGCAAACCTAGCGGTCATCATACTATAAAGAACGGGTACTGAGGGCAAACCTAGCGGTCATCATATTATAAAGAACGGATACTGAGGGCAAACCTAGCGGTCATCATATTATAAAGAACGGATACTGAGGGCAAACCTAGTGGTCATCATATTATAAAGAACGGCTACTGAGGCCAAACCTAGCGGTCGTCATATTATAAAGAACGGATACTGAGGGAAAACCTAGCGGTCATCATACTATAAAGAACAGATACTGAGGGCAAACCTAGTGGTCATCATATTATAAAGAACGGCTACTGAGGCCAAACCTAGCGGTCGTCATATTATAAAGAACGGATACTGAGGGCAAACCTAGCGGTCATCATACTATAAAGAACGGATACTGAAGCCAAACCTAGCGGTCATCATACTATAAAGAACAGATACTGAGGGCAAATCTAGCGGTCATCATATTATAAAGAACGGCTACTGAGGCCAAACCTAGCGGTCATCCTATTATAAAGAACGGATACTGAGGCCAAACCTAGCGGTCATCCTATTATAAAGAACGGATACTGAGGGCAAACCTAGCGGTCATCCTATTATAAAGAACGGCTACTGAGGCCAAACCTAGCGGTCATCCTATTATAAAGAACGGATACTGAGGGCAAACCTAGCGGTCATCATATTATAAAGAACGGATACTGAGGGCAAACCTAGCGGTCATCATACTATAAAGAACGGCTACTGAGGCCAAACCTAGGGGTCGTCATACTATAAAGAACAGATACTGAGGGCAAACCTAGCGGTCATCATATTATAAAGAACGGATACTGAGGGCAAACCTAGCGGTCGTCATATTATAAAGAACGGATAATGAGGGCAAACCTAGCGGTCATCATATTATAAAGAACGGATACTATGGGCAAACCTAGCGGTCATCATATTATAAAGAACGGGTACTGAGGGCAAACCTAGCGGTCATCATATTGTAAAGAACGGCTACTGAGGGCAAACCTAGCGGTCGTCATATTATAAAGAACAGATACTGAGGGCAAACCTAGCGGTCATCATATTATAAAGAACGGGTACTGAGGGCAAACCTAGCGGTCATCATATTATAAAGAACGGCTACTGAGGGCAAACCTAGCGGTCGTCATATTATAAAGAACAGTTACTGAGGGCAAACCTAGCGGTCATCATATTATAAAGAACGGCTACTGAGGGCAAACCTAGCGGTCATCATACTATAAAGAACGGATACTGAGGGCAAACCTAGCGGTCATCATACTATAAAGAACGGATACTGAGGGCAAACCTAGCGGTCATCATACTATAAAGAACGGATACTGAGGCCAAACCTAGCGGTCATCATATTATAAAGAACGGCTACTGAGGGCAAACCTAGCGGTCGTCATATTATAAAGAACAGATACTGAGGGCAAACCTAGCGGTCATCATACTATAAAGAACGGATACTGAGGCCAAACCTAGCGGTCATCATACTATAAAGAACGGATACTGAGGCCAAACCTAGCGGTCATCATATTATAAAGAACGGGTACTGAGAGCAAACCTAGCGGTCGTCATATTATAACGAACGGATACTGAGGGCAAACCTAGCGGTCGTCATATTATAAAGAACAGATACTGAGGGCAAACCTAGCGGTCATCATACTATAAAGAACGGATACTGAGGGCAAACCTAGCGGTCATCATATTATAAAAAAAGATACTGAGGGCAAACCTAGCGGTCGTCATATTATAAAGAACGGCTACTGAGGGCAAACCTAGCGGTCATCATATTATAAATAAAAGATACTGAGGGCAAACCTAGCGGTCATCATATTATAAAAAAAAGATACTGAGGGCAAACCTAGCGGTCGTCATATTATAAAGAACGGATACTGAGGGCAAACCTAGCGGTCGTCATATTATAAAGAACAGATACTGAGGGCAAACCTAGCGGTCATCATATTATAAAGAACTGCTACTGAGGGCAAACCTAGCGGTCGTCATATTATAAAGAACGGCTATTGAGGGCAAACCTAGTGGTCATCATATTATAAAAAAAACCTAGCGGTCATCATATTATAAAGAACGGATACTGAGGGCAAACCTGGTATCATCATATTATAATGAACGGATACTGAGGGCAAACCTAGAGGTCATCATTATAAAAATTTCTGAGGGCAAACCTAGCGGTCGTCATACTATAAAAATAGATACTGAGGGCAAACCTAGTGGTCATCATATTATAAAGAAAGGATAATGAAGGCAAACCTAGCGGTCATCTAACTATAAAGAACGGATACTGAGGGCAAACCAAATGGTCATGATATTATAAAGAACGGATACTGAGGGCAAACCTAGCGGTCATCATACTATAAAAACAGATACTGAAGGCAAACCTAGCGGTCATCGTATTATAAAGAACGGATACTGAGGGCAAACCTAGCGGTCATCATACTATTAAGAGCGGGTACTGAGGGCAAACCTAATGGTCATGATATTATAAAGAACGGATACTGAGGGCAAACCTAGCGGTCATCATACTATAAAAACCGATACTGAAGGCAAACGTTGTGGTCATCATATTATAAAGAACGGATATTGAGGGCAAACCTAGCGGTCATCATATTATAAAGAACGGATACTGAAGGCAAACTTAGCGGTCATCATATTATAAAGAACGGATACTGAAGTCAAACCTAGCGGTCATGTAACTATAAAGAACGGATATTGAGGGCAAACCAAATGGTCATGATATTATAAAGAACGGATACTGAGGGCAAACCTAGCGGTCATCATACTATAAAAACAGATACTGAAGGCAAACCTAGCGGTCATCGTATTATAAAGAACGGATACTGAGGGCAAACCTAGCGGTCATCATACTATTAAGAACGGGTACTGAGGGCAAACATAGCGGTCATCATACTATTAAGAACGGATACTGAGGGCAAACCTAGCAGTCATCATACTATAAAAACAGATACTGAAGGCAAACCTAGCGGTCATCGTATTATAAAGAACGGATACTGAGGGCAAACTTAGCGGTCATCATACTATTAAGAACGGGTACTGAGGGCAAACCTAATGGTCATGATATTATAAAGAACGGATACTGAGGGCAAACCTAGCGGTCATTATACTATAAAAACAGATACTGAAGGCAAACCTAGCGGTCATCATATTATAAAGAACGGATACTGAAGGCAAACCTAGCGGTCATCATACTATAAAGAACGGATACTGAGGGCAAACCTAGCGGTCATGATATTATAAAGAACGGATACTGAAGGCAAACCTAGCGGTCATCATACTATTAAGAACGGATACTGAGGGCAAACCTAGCGGTCATGATATTATAAAGAACGGATACTGAGGGCAAACCTAGCGGTCATCTTACTATTAAGAACGGATACTGAGGGCAAACCTAGCGGTCATCATACTATAAAGAACGGGTACTGAGGGCAAACCTAGCGGTCATCATACTATTAAGAACTGGTACTGAGGGCAAACCTAATGGTCATGATATTATAAAGAACGGATACTGAGGGCAAACCTAGCGGTCATCATACTATAAAAACAGATACTGAAGGCAAACCTAGCGGTCATCATATTATAAAGAACGGATACTGAAGGCAAACCTAGCGGTCATCATACTATAAAGAACGGATACTGAAGGCAAACCTAGCGGTCATCATACTATAAAGAACGGATACTGAGGGCAAACCTAGCGGTCATGATATTATAAAGAACGGATACTGAAGGCAAACCTAGCGGTCATCATACTATTAAGAACGGATACTGAGGGCAAACCTAGCGGTCATGATATTATAAAGAACGGATACTGAGGACAAACCTAGCGGTCATCATACTATTAAGAACGGATACTGAGGGCAAACCAAGCGGTCATCATACTATAAAAACAGATACTGAAGGCAAACCTAGCGGTCATCGTATTATAAAGAACGGGTACTGAGGGCAAACCTAGCGGTCATCATACTATTAAGAACTGGTACTGAGGGAAAACCTAATGGTCATGATATTATAAAGAACGGATACTGAGGGCAAACCTAGCGGTCATCATACTATAAAAACAGATACTGAAGGCAAACATAGCGGTCATCATATTATAAAGAACGGATACTGAAGGCAAACCTAGCGGTCATCATACTATAAAGAACGGATACTGAGGGCAAACCTAGCGGTCATGATATTATAAAGAACGGATACTGAGGGCAAACCTAGCGGTCATCATATTATAAAGAACGGATACTGAGGGCAAACCTAGCGGTCATCATACTATTAAGAACGGCTACTGAGGGCAAACCTAGCGGTCATCATACTATAAAGAACGGATACGGAGGGCAAACCTAGCGGTCATCATACTATAAAAACAGATACTGAAGGCAAACCTAGCGGTCATCGTATTATAAAGAACGGATACTGAGGGCAAACCTAGCGGTCATCATACTATTAAGAACGGGTACTGAGGGCAAACCTAATGGTCATGATATTATAAAGAACGGATACTGAGGGCAAACCTAGCGGTCATCATACTATAAAAACAGATACTGAAGGCAAACCTAGCGGTCATCATATTATAAAGAACGGATACTGAAGGCAAACCTAGCGGTCATCATACTATAAAGAACGGATACTGAGGGCAAACCTAGCGGTCATCATATTATAAAGAACGGATACTGAAGGCAAACCTAGCGGTCATCATACTATTAAGAACGGGTACTGAGGGCAAACCTAATGGTCATGATATTATAAAGAACGGATACTGAGGGCAAACCTAGCGGTCATCATACTATTAAGAACGGCTACTGAGGGCAAACTTAGCGGTCATCATACTATAAAGAACGGATACTGAGGGCAAACCTAGCGGTCATCATACTATAAAAACAGATACTGAAGGCAAACCTAGCCGTCATCGTATTATAAAGAACGGATACTGAGGGCAAACCTAGCGGTCATCATACTATTAAGAACGGGTACTGAGGGCAAATCTAGCGGTCATCATACTATTAAGAACGGGTACTGAGGGCAAACCTAGCGGTCATCATATTATAAAAAACGGATACTGAGGGCAAACCTAGAGGTCATCATACTATTAAGAACGGGTACTGAGGTCAAACCTAGCGGTCATCATACTATTAAGAACGGGTACTGAGGGCAAACCTAGCGGTCATCATATTATAAAGAACGGATACTGAGGCCAAACCTAGCGGTCATCATATTATAAAGAACGGGTACTGAGGGCAAACCTAGCGGTCATCATATTATAAAGAACGGATACTGAGGGCAAACCTAGCGGGCATCATACTATTAAGAACGAGTACTGAGGCCAAACCTAGCGGTCATCATATTATAAAGAACGGGTACTGAGGGCAAACCTAGCGGTCATCATATTATAAAGAACGGGTACTGAGGGCAAACCTAGCGGTCATCATACTATTAAGAACGGCTACTGGGGCCAAACCTAGCGGTCATCATACTATTAAGAACGGCTTCTGAGGCCAAACCTAGCGGTCATCATACTATTAAGAACGGATACTGAGGGCAAACCTAGCGGTCATCATACTATAAAAACAGATACTAAAGGCAAACCTAGCGGTCATCGTATTATAAAGAACGGATACTGAGGGCAAACCTAGCGGTCATCATACTATTAAGAACGGGTACTGAGGCCAAACCTAGCGGTCATCATATTATAAAGAACGGGTACTGAGGGCAAACCTAGCGGTCATCATATTATAAAGAACGGGTACTGAGGGCAAACCTAGCGGTCATCATACTATTAAGAACGGCTACTGAGGCCAAACCTAGCGGTCATCATACTATTAAGAACGGCTACTGAGGCCAAACCTAGCGGTCATCATACTATTAAGAACGGATACTGAGGCCAAACCTAGCGGTCATCATACTATTAAGAACGGGTACTGAGGGCAAACCTAGCGGTCATCATATTATAAAGAACGGCTACTGAGGGCAAACCTAGCGGTCATCATATTATAAAGAACGGATACTGAGGGCAAACCTAGCGGTCATCATACTATTAAGAACGGCTACTGAGGCCAAACCTAGCGGTCATCATACTATAAAGAACGGATACTGAGGGCAAACCTAGCGGTCATCATACTATTAAGAACGGGTACTGAGGGCAAACCTAGCGGTCATCATATTATAAAGAACGGCTACTGAGGGCAAACCTAGCGGTCATCATATTATAAAGAACGGCTACTGAGGGCAAACCTATTGGTCATCATATTATAAAAAGCAGATATTGTGGGAAAACCATTACAATGCCGTCCTGCAGCCTGCAGTTCTTTCCTACTTACGTCAGAATTTTGCCAGAGGTAGAGGCGTCTTCTATATGACAACGCTTGCCTACATGTTTTCCATTCCACAACAAGCGTCTTGCATCAAAGTTGTGTACACATCATGGCATTTGCCTGCCTTATCTCCGGATCTAATGCTTTGAGAACGTTTGGCCAAAGTTTAAACGACGGTTGTACGGACTTCAACCGCCACCTAACAACATACTAGATCCACATCAAGTTCTTACGCAGAAGTGAAGTACTATTTCTCGAAGTCGAAGAGCAAATATCACCGGGTCATTGAGAAGAAGAAGCGTTACTTGCATAAGGTGTCAGACCGGTGAAAATCAGCCCATTGAACACAATGCAAAATAGGCTACTTTTGGAGATCAGTTCCATAACTTTCGTTCGCTTAAATACGCTTTTATTTTGTGAATTAAACATATTTGGCTTGCAAACGGTCCCATATCTGGAATAAAACACCGATTCAGTGTTTCAACAGTTCGCGTCATTCATTCACACTATGTGTATTTTGAAATAAACAAATGTCAAAATCACATCTCTATCTACCCTCTGTGCTCATACTCTCCAAAGAAATAGTCCCGACAAACACAGTAAAATACTTAAACTATTCGTGACAAGAGACATTTTACTTTAAAATCAGGTTAGATTTAACAATGAAATAAAACCTAATCATGCAAACTAGAAACGCCGATGACGGACACGCCAAATATTGATTTTATGACTTTTGAATTGGGACATGTGCCTTTTCAATGGGAAAAATCTATTTATCTTGTTATTTGATTTTTGTTTAAGTTTCACAGAATATCATGTTTTTAACGTCTCTCGGTGTATAAATCTTAAGAATAAACACAGGTTTCTAATTAAATTATTCAAATTTAACCACCACGTAAAACATTTTCATAGTGAGCGATATTATTATTGGTTTAAACATATTTTATTGAATTTTTTTAAACAAAGTATGCAAATGGGTCGGGCCACAAGTACTTACAACATTAGTTACGGCCCTTCCCAATACAGTTTAAATTACAAAGAACAATTGTAATGTTATGGCTATAGTAAACAATGAATACAGAAAATAAATGAACTAAAGTTTACAAATGTAGACGTAAACAGTGTTAATATGCATTTTGTAACGTTCACAATAAAACAGAAAACCATACGCTTCCAGACAAAGAAATCAAATACAAATCAAAAATCGAGAATGA
Source organism: Cyrtodaria siliqua (assembly GCA_037043455.1). Classification (NCBI taxonomy): domain Eukaryota; kingdom Metazoa; phylum Mollusca; class Bivalvia; order Adapedonta; family Hiatellidae; genus Cyrtodaria; species Cyrtodaria siliqua. The sequence goes on from JAWPHD010011136.1 coordinate 42,832, forward strand.
TAATGTAAAACAGGTATACTATCTAACATTCTTATGTATTTAAATATGTGGAGAACATTTTGGACTAAGCGCTTACCAACGGATTCGCAACCGCAGCCCTAGGACACCAACTTTGTCAACAACCGTCTCGCTTAAAAGCAGACACCTCGTCTCGCTTAAAAGCAGACGCCTTAGACTACTCGGCCACCAAGTCAACCTATATGACTTATTTATTATAAATATATTGTATGTTTAAAAAATAAATATATAGCAAAACAACGAATAGTTTGCAAAATTACTGTTTTCAATGAATTTGTACCAGATTGGAGTGTTTATAATTAACTTTATAAAACCTTTGAATTCAGAAATAATGTAGTACTGCAGAAGATTGTTGTAGTTTTAAATATGTATATGGACATACATATAATATTACATTCATACTTTCCTGTCCAATGCTATAAATTAAATTACATAGGATAAATTACTGTTTATGTATGAGTGACATTCTGGACTATTATGTTAGTTGAAAATTGTAAAACATGTATAGTTACACTGATTTCCGCCATTGAACATTTGAAATATAGATCTATATGTTAACATACAATTCGCTATTTAAACATTTTGCTCATGTGTCATTATGACTTATTGTAAAATATTAAAATGATTGTAAGGTTTATGTGGGGATGACCTCGACCCCACTAGACCTATTACGAGGTGAATAATAATCTTCCTCTTCTATCCATCAATATACCCATAATATTTTATTATTTTTATTATTTTTAAAGTTTGTAAGTGGTTTTGTAGTACTATTATGTAGTACTGTTATTACTATCATCAGTTTTCAGCGCACAGTATGACCTCTTCGCGTTGATATGCCGTAAAACACCACTCAGTTGTTCGTTCGTTCGTTCGTTCGTTCGTTCGTTTTTTCGTTCATTTATTTATTTATCTATTTATAATTAGAAATTAATATATTTTAATAAATAATGTGTTCATTATTGTTACAGAAAATCAGGGATTCCCAACTGATTGCGATAGTCGTGCTTCTGTTAGGCGTTATGCTGGTCATCCTTATCGTTTGGGAAAGCATAGATCCACTATATATACGGACGCTTTATCTCCAGAACCAGGTACATACATGCACATCGAGAGTTCGTACACATTCGAATGAAGTCGCTATTAACCCTTTCGCCGGCAAATTTTAAATGTCGTCTGCTAAAATGTAAATTCAAACCTTCCAGTGATATTTTTTATATAAAGTGTTATGCAAAACATTATTATGTAGCGGGTACAGTGTAAACCCTGATCAGTATGTATATTATGGACAGGTGATCTGGGTTTACATTGGTCGTAAAATGCAATGTTTTCGACTGTGGCAGAAAGTGTTAATAGAAGTGATCCCTCTTTTGAAAGTGGCAGAAAATGGCCCCATTCCATTCTATTTTGTCGACCTGTATTCATAAGTGTTAATGGATCATTGATGGATTTTCTAACTTTCAAATCTATGCATACACATTGGTGAGCAACTATCAATGAAAACAGATGTGCCCTTGACCTGTTTAGTAAACATACACCATGTTTATATACAGTTGTATTCTAATCTGAACAATACAGTTGGTAACTAAAATTGAACAATACAATTGGTAACTAAAATTGCAGTCTCCAAAGTTTAAGCAGGTGTTATCTTAATAGAGGAGGTCTCTCGAGCAACTTTTGCATGTAGATGCACATTGCAATATTTAGTCTTAAAGGGTCTAAGCGAGGGATTTTTCTTTCTTTGATTTCTTTTCATTAATCAGTTATTCATTTTGTCTATTTTTAATATGCAGTATTTGTTCATGTTTGTTATCCTTTGTAGTCATATCGCACAAATACAACACATTTAAGTAATCTCTAAGTCTAAGTCGTGGCGCAGTCGGTAGCGCGGCGGATTTGTAACCGGAGGCCCCGGGTTCAATCCTCCGTGGTGCCAATGAGTTCCGTCGGTGTGTTCTTGGGCAAGACACTTTCCCTTAGCCTCGTCCGTCGGATGTGGACGTAAACCGGGCGGTCCCGTGTATCGGTCTATCCTCCGAGCACGTTAAAGAACCATAGGAATCTATTCGATAAGAGTAGGACAGGTTCCCGGATTCCTATGTATCCTTCCCCTCTCTCTGGGCGGCTCTATAATAACCTATACTGTGTTGATGAGCCGTTAAACAACATTCAATTCAATTCTAAGCCTAAGTCACAATCCTTAAATACCTTACTTAATTTATCGATCTTGTAAACTCAACATTATTCATTGTTACACACTTTGATAATTGATAATTATTGTTCAATAACCGCTTTGTTCATCGTGACGCAAAGGCAGATTAATCCTGAAAGAGTTAAACAAGAGCGCGATTTTACCTGTGAATTACCAATGTTTCTAACGACCAGTATTATAAAAACACCCAGTATCAAGCAAATGAGGTTACCATAAACTTCGAAAAACCTTTGCAAAATTGTATTATCGTAACCCTATTCTACTTTTAAAACATAAAAGTAGATAAGAACTCTTCCGCGACAAGGACTATCACAACCTTCCTTCTGTGGTGACGTGATTTACAAACTTCATGAGATCCCTGGTAATGATCATTTTCATTCAATCTTTATTAAACTTGTTAAAATGTTTATCAAAAGAGGATATGACCCCATCATTTTGCAACGCACGACATGTTTAATGGTTGACCCATTTACAGTTTGCCACTATGCTTTCCTCTTCGATTGCGCGATGACTTGACAGACTGTGGACAATATGATGACGTCGTCCTAAATCCTCAAAGGAGGGTAGCGCTTGATGTTTGTCATAAGTTTTGTCTTGTCGTACCTTAATTGTGTGTTCTCTTGTTGCTCTGGCTTCTGCCAGGTTACTGAGTACTTGTATTGTGGCTATTAGGCTTTTGTTTTTTATATTCATATATACATGATCACCTATGTGTTATATTGCCTATTAATGCTGCTTTGTTTGTTAGAGAATATAGCGGCGGGGATTTCTTTACACTGTCCCGTATTATTGGGATGACAATAGGGTAAGAGTGAGGTTTGATGCACCCTAGAACCTGGTTTAAACTCCACCTCTCCCCTAGCGGCCTTTTTGTCACTGAACGTTCCAAGACGGTAGCCCTATTGTGTTTGTGATTTCACATGCCTTGCTTCTTGATAATATGTAGATATGTCTCCCCCCCCCCGCATGAAGTGGAAGATACATTGTTTTTGCTGTGTCCGTCCACCCGTCCGCCGTCTGTCTGTCACACGTGTTGTCGCCGCTACTACTCCTAAACCGCTTGTTTGATTCGGACGAATATTTACAGGAAGCATCGGTATGATGATTTAGGTTCGATGATTTTTGACGGAGTTATGGCCCTTTGGCATTTTAACTTTAGATTTGTTGTCGCCGCTACTCCTCCTAAATCGCTTAATTTCGTATTTCCGATTTGGAAGCTTTAAATGTGTTGTCGCCACTACTCCTCTTAAACCGCTTGTTGGATTCGAGTTATGGCCCTTTGACATTTTAACTTTAAATTTGTTGTCCTCGCTGCTCCTCCTAAACTAAACCGCTTGTTGGATTTTAATGAAACTTGGTAGGAAGCAGCATCGGTATGATGTCAATAATTTTTGACGGAGTTATGGCCCTTTGACATTTGTTGTCGTCGTTACTCTTCCTAAACCGCGTGTTGGATTGACATTAATATGTTCCTTCCACAACAAGGTCAGTATGAATGACATTGACCTCTCTTTTTGGACTAAGTTAATTAACAATGCAGTTTTAGTGTATGTGACTTGACAACGCTACAGTGGTGCATCCGTGTCCCATGGACACATTTTCTAATTTTACATATTGCATTTTTTGTCTTTTTACATAAAACAATTTTCCACAAATCCTTAATGTTTTCCAATGTTCGACTTTTATACCAACGTTTATACACATATAAATCATTTGAAAGTGTTTTCATATCCTGTCTCGAAACGAAAGTGTTTTCATATCCTGTCTCCACACATCTTAACATGATCTGTCAAATTTTCTACCGACAAATTGTCTCGCAGTGAAAAAATATAGATATATTACATACACCGCAGGATGATAGTACTGCTGAGCCTTTAGATCACGCAGCCAATACCTCTTAAACATAAACTAGACTTATTTAAAAGAAAGCTTGTTAGTAAAAACGGTGTCCATTATACAATTGCCATCATGACTAAAACTGATTACATTTGTGTTGTATATATAAACTTAACAGAATACCTACCTCTACAAGTTGCGCATTTATAATCCTGTCACAGGTAACCGTGACCGGAAATGACGCAGAAGAACACCCTTTTCTGCGGGACTGTATATCCGAGTACTATAATCACTTCCTATGGACAATATGTATAACGGAGGGTGTCATGCTTGCCTTTGGTGGATTTCTTTCGTTTGAGACAAGAAAGGTTGGATGTTTTTTTGTTGTCATAAATTGCAATAATTAATCATAAGTCACGGGTGTTATGCTTTGCAATTTTGCAGTAAGTCTTTTACGATTTTATGAAGTTTTGATGTTTTTTCATAGAGTCTTCTGCCTGGATATATTGTATTTAACACAAGATGTGTGAGTAGCTACCATTGTAAAAAAAAACATTTAGAATTGTACACTTTTCATCATTATTGACTATTACACAAACACACATCTGAAGTAACGACATGCATGCGAATTGTGTTATTGCACGATATGTTATTGCCTGACTATTTGTGTACTCCAGGTAAAGATAGATGCTCTAAACGACTCCAGGTATATCGGTATGTGTCTATACAACGTCATCATTCTAAGTGTTCTTGGTTTGACGCTAAGCCTCCTTCTCAGCAATCAGGTCGTGCTAGTGTACGGCATCGCGTCCGGGTTTACAATACTTGGTACCACGGTGACACAACTGATAGTTTTCCTGCCGAAGGTAAATCACGTACACACATTACTTGTCTCGTAGTCTCAAAGGTTATCGATTTGCTTTACTTCTATATTCTTTATATATTCTTTATTTTCTTTATATTCTTTATTTTCTGTATACTGTCTTTAATTTGTATTCAGTCGATTACAATGCTGAAAAAGACGTACGGAACACCTTATCTGCCTATATCAAGTGTTGATTCTTACGGATGGCGGAAGGTATACAGTACTAGTTCTAGCAACAAATGCGCTGAAAATGACGTAAAACATCATTCAAACCGACATTATATATAGCATATCAACTAACACACATATAACCATAGCTGAATACATAACAAATGCTATAAACAAATACTGGAATACACATTTACTGAAGATAAATATGATGATATCCTAATAAAAAGAGGATAATTGTTCTTTTGGAGTGAATAACAAATTTTATTTCATCGAGAATTGTGAAAACTTTATATTTTCACGAATGCGAAGCATGAATGAAACTACTGAAGTTTGATCACTTCGACATCTGTTATTCACGACAAAACAACACATTTTCTTTTTATCTTATGCTTTATAATTAAACTGTACTGCAGTATGCAGAAAAATAAATATAAAATTGACGACGTCATTGGCTTAGTATGATAAACTTGCTGTTTTTAATTCCCCATAACTTCTAAACTTTAACCGATTTCAATAAGCTAGGACTCATTTTCTGAGTTAAGTTACTTCCAATCCAATGATATACTTTCATAGCAACTTTCGGAATAAAGTAGTTTTTGAACAAAATGACCAACTGACATGTTTCACTGTAAATGACAATAATTCTGAAATACTTGACCAGTTTTAAAACTATAGCTTATTTTCTTAATTAGACCATTTACAGTCGAATGATAGATATAGTGGTGTTTATTTCTAAACAAATAAAACAAAAATGATTTTGATATTAAAAAAAAGTAGTTCCGGAAGTGAAAAAATATTAATGGAATTTCACTTTTCCAGTTTTAAGATGACCAACATAAAGAGACACTTTGCTAACTGTGTGGAAGTTTTGCACTTTTCACATATCTAAATAAAGTTCCATCTGCAATAGTGTATTATGTTCGGTCTTCCTAACACACTTATTCAATTATCAGAAATTTCATATTTGTGTTATTACACACTTTCCCTCATTAAAACAAAAACATTTAATAATAATATATTCGTTTTGGCCTTTCGCTCCCAACTAGTCAATTATCTGAAATTTCAGTTGTTTCCATACTTGCGGGAGTTTGTGGAACGTAGTGCAGTCACGCAATCTTTGAAATAAAACGTGAAACTTTCATTAAAATTGCATTAGTGTGCCTTTAAGATAAATGTTCGCCATGAATTGATCGATATTACGCGAGCGTTCGTTTAATTTGAAACACGAAATAGGAGTACTTTTATCAATTTGTTGAGATATTAGCTAAATTAAGTAGAGACTTTCTCATGTAACAATGACAATCTGGCGACTTGTTATCGTTGGATATGTAAAGAAAACGATTGAACCGCTATCTGATTTAACGTCACTGAAACGGCCATGCATAAGGAACTGATGGTTTTCAAAATAAATGTGGGTGAAAGTGATGATATTTAAACATGTTTTAATATGTAACTGAAACGTGAATAAATGTGTGGTTCCCGGCCAAGAACAGGACCACTGCTTTTCCAGGCGGAGGGGTAAAATTCCCCACCCCCGAATTCATGTTCGTTTTTGTCGTTTTTGCCATGTTCATTAACTTTGTTAAGGTCTGAATCATCCTCCCTGTACTAATTCAGGTGATATTTAAGTGGTGGCAGAAAACAATGATCGTGGCTTCAGCGAAAACTGGAGTGTTTATAAGAGAATTTGCAGCAACTCTGTAGTTCTGCATATGAGAAGGCTCCAGGCTCATCCTGTATGTTTGATCTAGATGTAAATGGAGAGTGGACCTGGAATGTTCATTCTTATTGGCGCCATATAGCCTTTTGTTTGGTGCGCCGTAAAACACAATTCAATTCTATAATTCTATGACTGGTCGGTCTGGTTTTGTTTGTATGGAATTTCACGTCATTTTCAACACATGTAAGGTTATATATGACGGTCGATTTGTTTTGTGGTGGAGGCAGACCACCCACTTTTCCTGGGTAGAACCAGTACTGTACACCTCCCGCCATCCGTAAAAATCGACACTTCCTCACTTACAGGTCTAGCTCCCAGTGGGATTCACCCGCAGCAGTGAGAGGCGAAGGTTTATCACGCCATGTCGTTAACCATTTGGCCACGGAAACTCTTGTCGGTCTGGTGTCAATATAATGTGACTGGGTGGGAAATCATTCCATGTGTCTACGGCGGGGTATTGTAGTGTGACCTAGTATGGAAGCACTATAAAGTTCAACATCCGTGGAGCGTTGTGGTCTAGTGGTAGAGCATTGGCCCCATAAGAAGTTAATATATTGTATATCATGATCGAAAAGTCGTGGGTTCGATCCCCGCCATTGCCATATGCGTTGTTTCCCTGAGCAAGACACTTTATCTGCATTTGTTTAGTACTGGTTCTACCCAGGAAGACATCGAGAGTGATTCAAATAAGTTCAGAGAGCTTTCGTTACAATCGATGTAAAATAAATAAGTTTAAACTAACATTTAGCCCTCTCCTACTGGTATACACCGTCGGGATATGACTAAACAACCCTTCCATACGATTTTGTCTACTCGAAACTCGATATTCTCCACTCGAAACTCGATATTCTCTACTCAAAACTCGATTTTGTCTACTCGAAACTCGATATTCTCTACTCGAAACTCGATTTTGTCTACTCGAAACTCGATATTCTCTACTCGAAACTCGATATTCTCTACTCGAAACTCGATTTTGTCTACTCGAAACTCGATATTCTCTACTCGAAACTCGATATTCTCTACTCGAAACTCGATTTTGTCTACTCGAAACTCGATATTCTCTACTCGAATCTCGATATTCTCTACTCGAAACTCGATTTTGTCTACTCGAAACTCGATATTCTCTACTCGAAACTCGATTTTGTCTACTCGAAACTCGATATTCTCTACTCGAAACTCGATATTCTCTACTCAAAACTCGATATTCTCTACTCGAAACTCGATTTTGTCTAATCGAAACTCGATATTCTCTACTCGAAACTTGATTTTGTCTACTCGAAACTCGATATTCTCTACTCGAAACTCGATATTCTCCACTAGAAACTCGATTTTGTCTACTCGAAACTCGATATTCTCTACTCGAAACTCGATATTCTCTACTCGAAACTCGATTTTGTCTACTCGAAACTCGATATTCTCTACTCGAAACTCGATTTTGTCTACTCGAAACTCGATTTTGTCTACTCGAAACTCGATATTCTCTACTCGAAACTCGATTTTGTCTACTCGAAACTCGATATTCTCTACTCGAAACTCGAATTTGTCTACTCGAAACTCGATTTTGTCTACTCGAAACTCGATATTCTCTACTCGAAACTCGATTTTGTCTACTCGAAACTCGATATTCTCTACTCGAAACTCGATATTCTCTACTCGAAACTCGATTTTGTCTACTCGAAACTCGATATTCTCTACTCGAAACTCGATTTTGTCTACTCGAAACTCGATATTCTCTACTCGAAACTCGATTTTGTCTACTCGAAACTCGATATTCTCTACTCGAAACTCGATATTCTCTACTCGAAACACGATTTTGTCTACTCGAAACTCGATATTCTCTACTCGAAACTCGACACTCGAAGAAAAGAATCCCTCTCCATACACATACATATTGCCATGAAGCAATTTAGTAAATATATTTTCGATCTTTAAACTGACTTTCATATTGGTTTCATAAGAAGATACTGAAGGTAAAATTAGTTACAAAAAGTGTATTCTGAGATGCATACATTAACTTACGTCTTTACCGCGGATGGAAAAGTGTCGTATATTTTGTTAGGAAACATGTATGTAGCGAACATACGTGTCGTCTCATCAACAAAACAAAAATAATAAACGTTTTTAATTTTACTTGTATTTAATATTGTCAGATAATAAGCGTGTTCAGTCCCCATGCCGTTGACGCGGAACCCAACACTCTGCCTGGATCAAGACTCGGAAATATGCAGACCCTCGCCACGACGTCCTTTACCCTGAATACTGAACGAGACGATCAAGAATTTATAAAGAGTTCTGAGGTCATCAGACAAAATACGGACAATAAACACACTCCTGGGAGTCCATACAAAAGATAAATTATGATAAAGAGCAAGCTCGTGATTTGTTAAAATCTCGAATGTTTATGCCAGTTGTTGTGCTCATCTTCATTGACGCAGAAACATGAACAAAGAAGCTAATATAGTATATATCGTGTAACTATAGTGATAGTATAATTCCGTGTCATAAACACTTCTTTTTTGAAAGATCCTTAAATATCTTGGCAAATTGTTTATGGGTGTGTTTGGGTGTGTGTGTGTGTGTGTGGTGACCCCTGACACCCTTACTTCTAGAATATGAATTTTCATATTTTTAAATCATAGTTTTAACAAACTCAACATGTGCAAACAATTTATTTTTGAATATTACTAATTGTTGAGAACATTATATAATTAATTAGACAAACACTAGTAACGAACCCCAATTTTTAAATATTTCTATACATATTGTGACAGTTTAAAATAAAAAGGACACTGCTTAAGTAAATATTAATTATTAATGCGTAATGAATACTTCATTCACAAGCATATCATATTTCTGAGTTGATAAATTACTGCTCTACCGGTAAACAATTTTAATAAACACCAATTGCCTTTTTCTACTCTCTTTTTTTCTCTATGTGTGTGGCATGATGAAGACCAATGCTGGTATCATGGAACTATACAAAGCCAGAGTGATTTAAAACGTTTAAGCTGTCAATATTGCCAAACATGGTACGAATTATATTCTTATTAATATCGGATGAGGACATTCTAGTTGTCTTAGTGTTTACTCTACTTTTTAAACCAATCAGATGGCTCAGAATTTCAAATACTTGCACCATTTATTCATGAAGATTTTACTACCACCGCTCTTCATGGTTTAGATTGTGACCTATATAGAGACTATCGATAAAACCTATCGTAAACACTAATAGAGTGTATGAAGAGAAATCTTCACCATTAAGAAACCGCGGTCGGTCGATACACTCCCTCCCTTTCGGTTTCTTAATGGTGAAGATTTCTCTTTACAGCCTCTATCCTATACTCAGTGGGGAACCAGACTTGCATTTCCCGGATGTGGAGCAGACACTCCACGTTACCATAGAAGCTAGTCTGGCAACGGTTACTCTTATCCAACTCATTTAAAATATAAGCTTTTCAGTGTTACGCTGTTCTAACTACCCTTTCGGCATTGTTAGAGAGCCCGTAGCCAGCCTTGAAATTTAACCGAGGCAAATCCTTCACTAGTGGGTCTCAGGACATGTACGCCGGCAAATGTCTGTTGATTTATACATGCGATTTCCTGCATATGAGTGAATTCCCGGGCCAGATTTAGTTCAGTTTTAAGTCTATGTTAGTGATTTTATTTGATATTCTATTAGAATGTCTACTTCAATGTTTGGTACCATCCCGAAATCCTAGTTGTCTCGGTGTGCCTCAGCGAAGCTACGGGCCTGTAGGTGAATGAGAATCCTATATAGAAATGGGATCCGTCAATTTATTGTGTACATGGATAGTGTTGGATAATATTCCAACAATGACTTACCGGAACTCTAGGGCTAGCTGCTATGGTGTTAAGATCCGCTTTCAAACCCCCTCTGAGGCTATTGATTTTAATTCGTCCGCTTACACTGGTGCAGCGATATTTGCTGTTTATTCACGATCCTGGAATGTATATTGTTGCTTTTATTATTAGCTTCAACCCATAGCTCAGGGGAGACAAGTGCTTAGTTCACTCCAGCATGTATTTCTCATACTTATTTCCCTGTAGTGTTAGCTCCGACGGCAGTGTAACGGAACGGTTCTCCGAAGGTCCCGGTTTGACGCCTACTTTACGTCAATGTTTTATCTCTGGAACTCAGTATATTCCAGTTCAATCTACGGAGGATGACGTTGTTTCAACACATATCACTCAGTGCACTACTTTCAAGGCTGGGGTAGACGAAGAGCAAAACAAACTGGATTCCTAAATTACATAACAATCCGTATACGGCCCGCTTTATTTCAAATTCTAGTGCCTGCCACAAACATCTCCAAACGTTTCACGTCTAGTCTTACTGCCGTTATAGATCATTTAAACAATATTGTGCTCAAACTTATAACATTTTTGGGATTAATTTATTTTGGTTTATTAAAATCTCAGGAGACGTTCTTGATACAATTTGTAATAAACGTCAAGTTTAATCTACAAGTACTTATGACTTCTCTACACTATATACAACCTTACCACATCACCTTATCAAAGACAAGCTTATTACTCTTATTAAAAAAAAACTTCGCTAGAGAAAAAACTACATTCTTAGCCTGTAATAAAATCAAAGCGTTTTTACTAACGGGAGTTTAGATAATTACGCAAAGTGGACTTGCCAAGAAGTTTGTGAAGCACTCATGTTCCTATTATATATTATTCTCGTCAGGTATAGAACTACCGTTTATAGACAAATTGTTGGTATCCCTATGGGTACGAACTGTGCGCCTCTTGTCGCATATTCGTTCTTGTATTGCTATGAAAGAGATTTCATGTTGAGTCTTTCATCCGATGTAATTGAAGCTCTCGGTATTTGGATGACGTATAGAACATCGACAATCCTTTCATTTCTACTATGGTTAATAATATCTATCCTAAGGAACTTCAACTCAACAAAGCTAACATTTTAAACTTATTAAACATTTTATCAAAAGAGGATATAGCCCTATCATTTTGCAATGTACTGCATGTTTATTGGTTGACCCATTTAAAGTTCGCCACTATGCTTTCCTCTTTGATTGTGCGATGACAGGACAGTTTGTTTGTTTGTATGGTGTTTTACGTCATTTTCAACACATGTAAGGTTATATATGACGGTCGATTTTTTTTGTGGTGGAGGCAGACCACCCACTTTTCATGGGTAGAACCACCTCTCGCCATCCGTACGAATCGACATTTCTTACTTGCAAGTCGAGTTCCCAGTGGGATTCGAACCCGCAGTGGTGAAAAAAGAAGGTTTACAACGCAACGTCGTTAACCATTGACCGGACAGATTGTGGACACTATGATGACGTCTACCTAAATCCTTATAGGACGGTAGCGTTTGATGTTTGTCTTTAATCTTGTCTTGTCTTAGCCTTAACGGTTTGTTCTCTTGTTGCTCTGGCTTCTGTCAAGTCACTGAGTACTTACTTTGTGGTTTTGTAGGCTTTTGTCTTTTATATTATATATACACGATCATTTATATGTTTTACTTATATTGCCTATTAACGCTCTTTGTTTGTTAGAGATTATAACCTGGCGGGGATATCTTTATTTACACTGTCCCGTTTATTGGGATGACAATAGGGTAAGAATGAGGTTTGATGCACCCTAGAAGCTGTTTTTTTTAAACCCCCCCAGCGGCCTTTTTGTCACTGACCGTTCCAAGGCGGTAGCTCTATTGTCAACCCTTGTGTGTTTGTGATGTCTTATTTTGCCTTTTATTCATATTTATATATAGTTTTTTGTTTCTGTGGTGTTTGTGGTTGACTCGTCCTTGAATGCTTCTGTTTCCTGTTCGATTTTTACTTTTAGAGAGTTACCCTTCTTCGGTATGAAAACATGAAATAATAATAAAATGAAACATGGATAATCATAAATTACCCCCCTTTTAATTGAACATCTTTTGAAATTCAATTACCAACTGTTATTCAGTGTTAAATTTAAAGATTTCGAAAATGTATTTTGCAATAACATTAATTTTGTACGGGTAATGCTAGTAAAACATGATGTCAAAATAAGTTTAGTTGTTATGTTTTAGAATTGGGAATACGAAAGCTGCACTAAATCAAGGTACCTAACAAAATACTAAGTATCCAGTTGTGTAAGTGTTATAAATAACTTATAATCTCGCTCATCCTCACTATAATACAATTGTTCTATTGTACCGTCTTATATATTAGATTTTGATTCCTATATATATATATTTTTCCATGTTATATCTCTTTTTTCCATCTTGTTTTCATATTAAAGGGAAGATAGTGACACAACCAACTCTATTATTGAGAGTTCTGAAAGTTTTGGAAAAAGGTGAAAGAATTATCAAAATCGGATGATAAACAAGAAAGATATGACCATTTAAAAGTTGTTCTAAAATGAATATGGGAGCCGCCATTTTTAGAACTATGACGTCATAGTTCCATATTATCATATATGGAATATTGATAAATATCATTTAAAACGAAGAAAATCACTGCAAATGAATGTTTTTTTTTACTGGTGATATAAATCATTATTGCCATTAAACATGTTAAAGTATTACATATTTTTCATACAGTTGCTGTCATTTTTTCCCTATAAATCAGTAAATGTTCATATTTATAAATATTCCATATATGGTCATTTAGAACCGTGATGTCATAGCTCTCAAAATGGCCGCTTCCATATCCGTTTCAACAGAAACTTCAAATGACCATATCTTCTTTGATTATCATCCGATTTTGATAATTCTTTCACCCTTATTCAAGTATTTCAAAACCCTCAATAATAAAGATGGTCTGGCTGTGTCGCTACATACCCTGTAATTCATAAATTAATGAACCTGTACTTATCTTGTTATTGTGGTCAAATTATATTTGTAAAATGTATGTTTATATGATGAAAAACTATGTAATAATTTAAGTCAATAACAGTTCTTCTTCTGTTATAATTTATTTCTCAGAAAACACATTGACCTGAAAGCTTTCAAATGTGTTCATGCAATCAGAGCAGACGATTTCAATTCGATATTTTGCAGTTCAACCGTATTTCCAATCAAGCGTGAAACACACAAACAATGATAATTATATTAAGATATTCTTAGGTAGTGCGACTGGTATAGTCAATGCATGATAATAATGTCTTTATCGCGGAATGACAGTTCAACTAGTAAACACAATCAAAGTTAAATACAACAAGGAAAAGAAAAAGAAGAATAAAATAAACAATTTCTAAGTAGACACTAAACCACAGACATATTTGTTATTAGGTCCGTGACTAAACCAATTCTAAACAGTCAACATACTAAATTGTCTATATAATTATAATACGTGATCAGGTGGTTGGGAGATAGTGTATTACATTATACGTTTTGTTGTTTTATTGTAGTTTCTCCGTCATTTCGATACCATACAAACGAGTATTTACAAATGCAGATATTTACAATAAAAGTATGGGTAAATACTATATTAAGTTGTTTGTTTTCATTTTCAAGTAAAAAAGAAAGAGAAATAAAGAAATGTATTTTTGATATATTCGCCATCTCGTTTTAAAATTGTATAGGTTATCTAAAAGTACGGACAGCGAACGATAATATTACACACACAGATCTTAAGGTTGTAATATTTCAATAAACAAAGGTCATGCGTATTACATGATTAAACAGTACCCGCTGTGTTGTTTAAAAACTGGTTACTTAGTTTGTCCATCATGTGTAATTGTGTTTTTTTCTGAGAGGTTTGAATGATATTCAGTCAGAATTGGAAAGAGAGGCTTTTGTCGGTCACGTTGTTTGACGAATCTCTGATTCATATAAAGGTTTATCATTCGATTTAATAGTTACTTGTTTAGAGGGTATGCAAATTTGAATTATTAATTTCATAAATGGGATAGGTGTCGGGTTTTAGATACCCGCTCATGAACAGACTCAGTAAAACCAAACTTCATTCTCTTGGTTTTGTTTGTTGCTCCCAAAGGATCTCCCTCATCAGTATTTGTTGACATTCACACCAGCGTTCTTAACAGTCTGCCCGATCTAAAAAATCAATAGTGTTACTTTTACGTTTCCTTTCAAACGGCCAATAGTCACACTTTATATTGTTACCTCTGGGCAATAAAGACACGCTCAAAATGTAACACGTGTATATGGAGGATGGCGAACCTAGTACAACCAAGCCGCCCGAGTCAACAAACCGAACAAGGAAATTTGCATCTACAAAGAAAGAATCCGTTTATAACTGTGGTAGGTGCGGTGCATTCACTAAATATCTGAAAATGTGAATTTAACTAATATAACGACTGAATAGTAGTTTGCACCATCAAAACATATCAACATAGTCATCATCCATCACTACAGAAACAAAATCCTCGTAGTCAATTATATTATGAGGAAAAAAAAAAGGAAACCTTATCGTCATTTAATCCGCAATACCATTATAATTACATAATCCAATCATCACCATCATTATCATTTTCATCAACATAATCATTTTCCTATCAAAATAGTCTTTATTATATAATCATCATCACATAAACGCATCAACACAATTATCATAGTCATCAACATAATTATCACCACAACCTACAAAATCACGATTACATTAATCCAATTATCGTTCCAAAAATATCACTTGCAACACCGTAACAATATTGGCATCAAAATAGTCACCATAATCATCCATATCATCATCATCATAATCAGCAATGCATCATCAGAATCATCACATTATCATCATTTGCATGAACATAAGATAATTATAATCGTCACCATTAGGTCTCACACCTCAGTTAATTTTCCCATAAGGTTACTGTACAGCCTTTTCCAACATCTGACCTTCAAAGCTGGGTAGCAGACATTGTTGTTTTAATATCTTCAGTATAGCCAAGACCAGTAATTTATAACAATAAAATACATAAGTTAGTCAGGTTGGTTTTTTTCTCGCTGATGTTTATGTGACCCCTAAGACTATAGAAAATACAAAATGCATACACTATCTAGCTGAATTTGTGGTGCTTCGGTCAAACATTTCTGAAATTTGAATGAAAACTCATCAACATAACTCGTATCATATGTCTTTTACACTGCAGATGTATGCTAAAGCAAAGAAAAACCTGTTTTTCAAACTAAAAAAAATGCCTAAAATTTAGAAAAAAACAGAATTGTTTTCTGTTTTCCTTTTGTCTCTAGGTCCGTGAGCTTTCAGAGGAGATAATAGAGGTGTGAGACCATTATCATCAACATTATCATCATACTCATCATTATAATCATCTTTGCATCAACATAATCATAGCCATCATCAACATCACCATCACATTGACATAATCATCATTACATCATCATACTCATAATCATTTGTATCAGCATAATCAATATATCACCGGCATTAATTGCATCAACATAATCAAAACCATCACCATAAATATTATCAATTTCATCAAACAATTAGCATAATCATCATATTCATCGTTGCAGTAAACTAAAATAATTATCTTATATAGAGATTATTCAACTGCTGGGATCGATTATAGGGAAATCCTTCACGAGTGGTAGACGTGTGATTCTTTTCACGAACGAACGCACGTGAGTGAGCGAAAAAACAAAGTACGTCTACCATCAAGTGAAGGATTAGCCAATAATCGATCCCAGCAGTTAAGTAATACATTTATTACATTTTAAATTACGTTTTCGCAAACAAATATTCGCTTTATTGAACGTTATTGTGTTTTAAGTTAGCAACGTTAGTTATTATTATGTTCCGAGTTATTTATTAATATTTAGCGATTATGAATATTCTTGCACTGAGAAATCCCGATCTTTCACGCATAGAAATGTAATAAAAATCATTACCATTATCATCAACATAGTCATCATTACATCAGCATAATTATCTGAATCATCATCGTAATAAAGCACCATCAATCCCGTTAAATGCGTAAAATCCTTCGACTGAAATAAACGACCCAAAAACAATAATTAATAAGTCAACGAATACCATTTTATTCTGTTTATTTCTTTATTTATTTATTAGATTGTTGACCAAGTGTCATATAAATGGGCCAAATCATAAAGCACTGGTGAAGCTTCATAAGTACATGTATTCACTCGCAGACCGACAGTATAAGTCCTTGTTAATAGAGACGTAATCATGCATGCCTTGTACAGTAGGTTTTTAAGACCACACCAATATAGAACTTCCTATTTTTTCTAAAAAAACAACAACCTGTTATGAACATTAAAATCATATGATTTTTTAAAGATTTTTTTAACAATATCAAAAGCTAACGGCTGCCATTATCAACGCACTTCATCTGGAAGTCTGTTACACTCGCAATTATACTGAGCAAAATACATTTAGCACATAAATGTCGTTTCCATAGACGAGATACAAAGCCGTGTATGTTTGTGGTCAATGATAAAATGACATAGATATGACCAGTAATAATGCTACAAGTCATTTGTAAACACAGTTGGTGATAAAAGTAAAGCAAATATGATGGAAAATATGTTTTATAGGTTATCCAAAATCATCGTTCTCATTTAAATGAAAAGGGACGTAATTTTAAAATTACGAAATTTGGAATGATTTTTATTTGAGAATAACAATCGTTTGTGAACAGATTTCAGTGTTTTTTAAACAACGACAGAATGGGCAATTCTTGTCAATGCCAAGCATTAAATTTGTTCAAAGCAATATATTTGTACAATGAAATAACTTGTGTTTAATATATGGGAGGTAATCTGATACTTCGCTTAGAAGATAATAAAATAACAAAACAAATTGAAATCACATCCCTACCTAGCATTTCTAATCTCTTCAAACAATTATGGAGAGGATCTTTCGTTCCAGTCCATTTACCTATTGTATGTAACAATTGTATAATGCGTTATCTTTGAAATAAAATATGTTTAACCCAAACAATTATATCTATGTTCATATCTTTAATATTATGTCCTTAAAATGTCAAACTGTTTTTGTTCAGTATATATCTGACAGTCTAATCATCATGACTAACTGTATCGAGACAGTGCACAGGTTCACGAGGAAACTGCCATTACTTTAGTGTCAAATCCAGTTAATATAAACACACCATTGTTGTTTGGAATGTGTTTGAAATTAGTATATTACCGAAGGTCAGTAAATGCTGAACAATATGCAGTGCATTATCCATGTTTCGTAGCTACCTTACATTATCACTGTGACTATGACTAAAAAACAAAACCAGTAAAATATAGGTCATTTGTAAACTCGGTTTTAAATATAAGAAAGCACTAATATTATAGAAACTAACCCGCCAAGTAAGGCAAAATTATCAGTGACTATAAAATCGATTAACAACACTTTTTCCAGGTGTTCAGGTCATATAATAATGTATATGCGCCGATTAAAATTATAGGATTTTTCACGGGTTCCTAAAATACCCGTGATTGAATATGCTTACAATGAATAAGATTTGGTAACCGTTGTTAATTCAACGCTCCCATTTTGAGGGTTGGTTAAGCCGTTTAAAGCCGGTTAAAGCCGTTTATATTGTGTCTATATAGCGTTTGGATTCTCAATATATGTAAGTTATATACATGTACCTCGTCGTCAGTAGGTTTAGAAACGTGTACATACGTTGTAAAAGTTGGCTGTTGTTGGCGGAATAGAGACTTTAAATAAGTAATATGAAATGAAATCAAAATAATTACAATTAAATCCATTTTGGACGGTCGCGGCTTTTATAATACAGTGCTGAATGATTTAAAATTTACTGAGTTAATCATTATAAACTCATTTCACGTATTCTCATTTTTCATTATATTTATCAGATATTTTACTTTTTCACTTTTCATTATATTTATAAGACATTTCACTGTTTCACTTGGCATTATACTTATCACACATTTCAATTTTTCACTTTTAATTATATTATTCAGGCCTTTTCCTGCCGGAACGGATTTGATCATTCATAGGTTCATCCGTTCCCTGTTTAGTCTTGATCATCTTCGACGCTTGATTGTAAATACAAACGTCTTGACCGTTTGTGCAAACAAATTTGAAACCGGAAGCACGTGACCGTAATTATTATTATTTCTGACCATCCGCATTTAGTTCGTAGATATAATGATGACGTTTTCCTCTTTGTTCATTATAAATTTATTGTCTTTCTGCCTTTCTGTGTATCTTGGATAGCAGGTGTTTCTGTCTCAGCCAATCAGAAACGATATCAGAATCTCGGCAAAAGTCAAACTTTTTTAGGAGAACTGTTCTAGACGTTTGTCTTGAAAATTGAAAAATTTGTTAAAATAGTTTGCAAACACATGCTGTGACTTAATAATAACAAGAAAAGTATAACGCATGCGTTATATGTAGACGATTTTTAATAATGTGTTAGTTTGTGGAGGCTTTGTTCAAGTCACATACCTGTAGTCGTCGATATGGAGATGACAGGAAGGTAAAGTGAAGATTTAAAAGATAATGTATGAATACAGATAAGTTTTATTTGGTCTTAGGTATACATTAATATACATGTTAAAGGGAAAATATTCAAGAATTTTCAATTAAACGATTTACACCGGAGCAATTACAAAGGGAATTTCAGTGACCATGCTACAATATAATATAAAAATCATATTTACTTAAATTTTACAAGTGATTATCATATGGGCCCTATTTGTGTTCCGCGAAACACGTGTCGCCAGTGTCAGCGCTTTGTCAGTATAACAAGGCATTTTGAACCCAAATCTGTTCATGTTTTAGTTGTATTCAGGCTCAAAACCGCTTGAGAATTGCTTATTAATAAGCATTTTTCATGTACTGATCATTGGGACCATATACTATATACACAACGTCTAGAAAAGCGTCAACCAATACCTTGCATGTACTTCTTAGGGTGAGTGTTATTGTCACGTTTTCTTCAATCGCCAACGTGACAGTTGTGATATGTTGTTGTTTCTTTTATTTCAATAAACTTGACCTATGTGTACTACTGTGAACTACTGCACACTGACTCGTTAAGTCCACTATTTTGACCTATGTTCACTTGATTGTTTTGACAAGGTTAATGCATATACTAGTATAACGTTACATTAAATATACATATTTTAGGATAGGATGCAAAGTAGACGAGGAATGTTTGCAGTCATACACGCCTATCTACAGTCCCTGGTATAAATCATCTGTACTGTTACAGTGAAATACAGTGAAATATTATAACTTGTACCTATGTTCGTAAAATCGAATGTTGTTTCTTAATTAAAGTGCATGCAATCGTTATATTTACTTGTTACATTTGAAAACATATTTAATTGCACTATAGGATTCGTGGTGTAGAGTCAAATAGTACCTAAAATGAAACCGCTTCCCTTCCTAATTATGATACAACATGCACATGTTTGTTTAACTTTAATTCATTCGAATGATGTATTAATTGGGAAACATGCCTTTGTCTTTATTTGAGTTGTTTACAGATATATTGACATTATAGAAATTGAGTGAATCAGTTCACGGTCTTTAACGGAGTGGCTTTCTTACATGATACATAACCCTCTTGTTTTATTTTATTTTCTGTTGGAAAACGCTAGATCCTTAGATTGATATATGTTCTAAAACTTGCATAGAGAAAAAAAAGAGAGCAGTTTTTAGTGTTTCGTTTAATCTTGACATAAATCATTACTATATACACTTAAGAATTAAAATCATGACGCAAGAGCTCCACAAGATTACTCGCTTTCTTTTCTGTAATAATTTCGATAAAGGCAACTACGGTTTTGTAATTATATTCCTTACGGGTAGCCAATTTCACTACTGCGTGAAACGCACGTACCGCAATAACTAGCGATACATACAGTGTGTAGATATAATGATATAATATGTTTAACTGCTCACTAATTAGAATGATGTTTAACAATTAGAATCTGAAGAACTGGGAAATTATCATCATTGTGGTGATAACTGGTTTGCTATTTTTATCTTCTCGAGTTACGCACAGTTCATTTTAATAATAAAATATGCTCCAAATTCGATAAAATGGAAGACATAGCTAATTACAAGGGATAAACTCTTTCAATTGAGGCACCACGGAATTTCTTCGCTCTGTCATCCGTGACCTTGCAGTAAAATCTGCTCTGTTTACTAAAGCATCATGTTTTCTCGTACCACGACCACTTTCGAAGTGAATAACTTCCAAAAGAGCATTTACACACTCCAAATTTCACCGAAATGTCGCTAAATGGTTGTCATTTCACATACTAACGCTACAATGACTGAGTTAAATACTAATTAATTGTAATTTAGCATTAAATACAACATTTGCGTATTTTTTGTCAAACGTTGAAGTTTAAGTTCGAATATCTGCCTTATTGGTCGACGGAATGTAAACCTTGTAAATTGTGCGTGCGTATAAGCGTTTATTTATCCTCGCTGTATTGCACTAAGCATTTTAGCGAGCGGACCTAGGTTTTAAGTCTCATCCGAAGGACTGGTAAGGTAGGAAATACTTTTGAAATATTTCGGTAATTAACCCAAATTCGGTCCTGGCTGGGATTGAACGCGCGATCCCTGGGTTACTAAGCCGCAATGCTAACCATTACACCACGGCGCTACCTTGTAAATTGTTATCTCACTTCTGTTTTTTGAAAAATACTTGAAGGAAATATCTAACCTGTATAGATGTCCGCCTTTTTTATCGGCTCGTTTATCCAGTTATCCCTCTGTCATCAAAGATACGCGTTGTATGGTGTGCTAGTCAGCGGACGATTTCCTCTCCGTTGCATATAAAGTAATTTATGACCGATTCAAATGAAAGTAACATAGAAACAGAAATACAATTGAATTGAATGTTGTTAAACGATTCATCCACACATTATATGTTATTTAGAGCCACCCAGAGAGAGGGGAAGGATGCATACCAATCCGGGAACTTGTGCAACACATTATATGTTCTTTAGAGCCACCCCAGAGAGATGGGAATGATATATAGGAATATGGGAAAAAAACTCTTTCTAATGATTAGCTTTTGTCTCGTTTTTAAACGTGCTCGGAGGATATACACGTGACCGCCCGGTTCATGCCAAGGCTTTCATAACACAAGTACAGAGAACGTAGGAAATAGAAAATAATAGATTATTAGTTATTGGGTTTGTTACTGACCCCCTACAGAAATATGTGGGGTCAGTAAGATTTATAGGGGGCGAGGCAATAGCTGAGGCAATAACTGAGCCCACATATTTCTGTATAACATACGTCACAGGCATTACGGTAGTATAAAAATAAGTACGGAGATAAGAAAATATCGTGTTTTAGTATGCGTATTTAGTAAATCAAGGCCAGAAAAAATCAGATACATGCTTTACATGCGCGTATGGCTGACGCCAATGCCATACATTGGTCATTTCGCGCTAAAGAATTAACCGGACTAGATGAACTTGAAAGACAAGATACAAATTCCTTCTGATGCTATAGAAATAACACAGTTACAATTAAAAAAAAAATTAAACATTTTATATCGATCTAAAGCAATAAATATTAAAATAGAAATACAAAGTTTATTGAATTTATATGGCAAAACTGTTCTTGGAACACGCTGTTTTGGCGCAGGCTTCTGCCAACAGTCTTCATCCTTCTCTTAAACGACTCGTTCCAAGTAATATGTCTCTATACAAATTTAATAACCTATAGTATTACATGTTCCTTCGTCAGAAAGCCTTATACAATATAATTAGTATTGCCCGCGGCAATGTCACGAATGAGATATTGCGCAAACCCGTCGTTGGTCACTTCTCATTCGGCAGGGCACCCAACGAACACCTATCTTCTTTAGGTTTTAATTGCGTTTTATGAACACTGTTTGTTGAATACTGATATACCTGACTTTCATAAACAGTATATCTAGTAAAATATTGGTATTGCCATATTTCTGGTTGTACTTATTTGTCTTACGTTGATAATTATTCATATTTTGTCAAACGAAATATATATCTAATGTAAACAATTAATATACATTTTACTGAATTCTTTTTTTAGAAGAGCTTCTGTTTTCTTGGGACGTGATATAAAACGCATACATCTTGCATGCAAATGCAGACTATAGTACTGATTGTTTTTAAAAATGTTACTGAATTTAATTTCAATTAAGTTCAATTTGCATACATTTATGTATTACATATACTTACTTATATTTCCTTTTTAAAAGTGACTTACAGGCCCATTGTGCCAGGTGTATAAATATATATACATATAAATAATTTATTAATGGATAATATATCATTATTAAGTATATTAGATGTAAAATGGGTGTCAACAAGTAGTTGTTCGCTTGTATTACTAAATACGTTACTCTATCTGGCAGTTACATTGGCAGTTTCATCGACCATATACTGTATTGCCCAGAAGCAATGCTGTTACACCGCAACTATACTCGGTAAAAAAAGTTTTGGACCAGGGTATAAAAAGTCATATAAAAATAAAACTAGTGGACAAAATTTAGGTATATTTTTTTAGTAACCAAGGTCTACCCTACCCTTATAATTTGGTACCAGAAACATTAAATTCCAAACAAGATTTGATTTTAAAAAAATATCGCGAACACACAAAGGGTCTGTAAAAAATGTTGCAAAGTCCATACAAAGTAACAGTTACGGACACATTCGAGTAACCAATAAAAAGATTATTATGTTTTCGCAAACTTTCATTGTAAACGATAATTATTGTTGATTGTTGATCTATTGTGAATTATCAACTGAGATAATAAGGGTTATGGTCGAATGTCATGGTTCAGCGATCATTGTACGGGTTCGAACACTGCCATGGTCCAAAACTTCTTTTACAGAGTATATTTGTTTACCTACCCGGTCCTGGTATTTAACTTGGTCTTTAACATCAATTATTCCTCTTTGACATTTATGTATACAGTATAACCCTATGAACATTACCAAACGGATGTACTTTGTTAAATGCAACATTTCTAAGCCAATTATAGTACTGTTTTGCCTCATTTCTCAAAACCCGACGTAACTGTAGCTTAGCTACATACTAATAAGAAGTAAAACATGTCATCCGTCCCAGCTTAACATGATTGTTTGTAGGAAAAAGGTGTCTTCTGAAAACAAAATAATTACATTTTATACAAACAGAGCGTCCAAAGGCCGTCTGGGGCCTCCATTTATAATAAAATGTAAAATTCGCGTCGCCATGAATACCATTTTGAGTATGTGTGAAACTGTCATGCACGTAGTATTTCATTACCAGTGAGCACTGGGTTTAGGAGTAGACGTTTTTTGAAATGTTACTATGTTGATTTAGTTTAACCATCTGCGACCATTTTGGATGAACAGCGGCTACAAGAGACGTAGCCAGCTGCAACGCCTTGACCGCAGAAGTAGCCAGCTGCAGCGCATTGACCACAGAAGCAACTCGCTGCAACGCCTTGATCACAGAAGTAGCCAGTGCAGCGCCTTGACCGCAGAAGTTGCCAGCTGCAGCGCCTTGACCGCAGAAGTAGTCAGCTGCAACGCCTTGACCGCAGAAGTAACCAGCTGCAAAATACACAACATTTCCCCGTAGAATGTAATGCAAATGTCCCGCCATTTTCATTCATTCATATTAAATGAGTGGGTGAAAAATGCATTAAATAATATACAAACTGAAGCTGGCGACTATTTTACTAGGATCGGTGGTAGGAACCTTAGTGGCACACACTGTCACATGATGCATTTCTTGCATGAAATTGTTGTAACAAAATGATTCGCGTTTTCTTAAACGACATACAAAGAAGAACATCCAGATGATATTTAATACGGTAAAAATTTGTTGTAACATTTAGCGAAAGTGGTTGTAAATTTTAGCGGAACCTAAACTTGTGTTACATATGGCACATGATTTGTAACTTTTAGCGAAAACTGATTTTTTAACATTTAGCGGAAAGTTGTTACATTTACCGAAATTTTGTTACAAATGGCGTTCGTAATTTCGTTGTTGTTACCTTTGGCGGTTTGTTACATAAGGTCCCTGGATCAAATCCCATTCCGGGCAACTATTATATTTTTATGAAATATATTCGGAAGCCGTATATTATCGATACTACCTGTACACAACCTTTACACATCGGTTTCTCGCTTTAAATATACCGACTTTTGGATGATCGTCGAATTTAAACTACTTCACCCGTTACTTCTTCATATTCATGAGCTAGTATCCGTTTACGTATAGCCATTGCAGCTTTAATCCATTTCAAACTGGTTTCCGGGCGCCCGGGAAGAGCATATCTAGATTATTAATGTCACATGAATACGCATGCTATTAGTGTCACTAAGACAGATTATAACACATGAAGCAGCAATTATTTATTCCTTCACGCAAAAACTGGACTGGTCAGCATAATGTACATATATACATGGTAAAATTGGAATCTACGTCACAGTCTGGGGCGTACTCCTCAGAAACAAGGGACACATGATGGCGTGTATCGTTCTACTGGCTAAAGAGGCCATTACAGTTTGAGAAAAACAAATAACGGTTAACAGAAACAATGAAACAAGTTTCAAAACAAAATACAATAATAGTAACCCATGAAGTAAGGTTTCTTATGAGAAAACACAACAAAAAAGAGAGATAATAATAAAATAAAACAAGATATATGCAAGGATGCTTTTTGCCAAGTTTATTTTTAGTAATGACGGACATATTTGTTGACGGATCGGGATGATTTGTACAAATCTGAGAGAGGACTATGCATGGAGGCTTTCTGTGAAGTTTCGTTAAATTATACCAAGTAGTTGCACAGGAGATGTTGTTTGAAGTAAAAGTTAACGGACGACGGACAAATCGCCATCCCATAAGCTCTGCTGGCCTTTGGCCAGTAGAGCTGAACATAACTACATTTGGGCAGTTTTGACTAGAAAACATTCATTACGAACAATTAATACAGAAATGGACAGTTGCCAGTGTCACGAAAACACAATTAACTGCGCTTGGGAGAAGTGTTTAAATACAACTATATTTGTATCTTTCCCCCATTCTTGTTAAGCCACCTCAGAAGTTTGGCCACTTGTATCAGGTAAGTAAATAATGTTCATATCTTTGTTTTATTTATATTTTGCACTGCACATGCCTTTTGCGTATCCATCTACAACCACAAATAAAAAATACTAACACACTATTACGGAGAATACAATAAACACGACGTCAGTAAAGTATCTTAACAGATTGTATTTCTTTTGAAAACTTCACTTACCTTTGGAAGACCACGTAATTTTTCAAAAGTTTTGAGCCATGATATACAGTGAAACAAGTATATTGATATTTATAGTTAGTGTTTTTGAAATCTAGCCGTAGATCCGTCGTTAATATGTATTTAATACAACTATGATGTCTATCTTTTTTTATTTCTTTATATTTATTTGCTCTTAACCTTACGCTTTTTAAAGTTCCTCTCACTTCTATTGATATGTATATTTGGATAAATATACTGAGTTGTTTCAAAGGACTGGAGGCGAACTGGAAGAATTAAGGGTGCCTAGCTAAATACAAACAAAACCACCATTATGTAATTCACTGCGTTTCATATTCAATTTGCCTACTGTATGTGATATTAATCATTAACTTTAATTCATATGATGTGCTAAGGCTTTTATAAAAAAAAAAATTGTGAAGAAACTACACTTTATTTGAATTGTATGTACAACTGTTCGCAATGTAACCGCAATTCAATTCATGTATGGTTTAGCGACACAAATAGCCGAGACGTCGAGTTTTCCAGACCAAACATTTTCATAAACAATTATTAAACAGAAGGTAAAATGAGGGGTAGTTTAACATGAACGTTTTTATTTGGATTGCTTTTTTCGATTTACATTTCTCTTT
This sequence comes from Cyrtodaria siliqua, assembly GCA_037043455.1. Classification (NCBI taxonomy): domain Eukaryota; kingdom Metazoa; phylum Mollusca; class Bivalvia; order Adapedonta; family Hiatellidae; genus Cyrtodaria; species Cyrtodaria siliqua. The sequence goes on from JAWPHD010011136.1 coordinate 69,495, forward strand.
TGAAGAAGAACACTATTTATGACAAAAGTCATGATTTTCATGTTTGCATCGTTACTACTACTACTACTACTACTACTACTACTACTACTACTACTACTACTACTACTACTACAACTACTACTACTACTATTACTACCACTACTGCTACTACTACTACTGCAACTACTGCTGCTACTACTACTGCAACTACTACTACTATTACTACTGCTGTTACTGCTGCTGCTGCTGATGATGCTGCTGCTGCTGCTGCTGCTTCTTCTACTACTACTACTACTACTACTACTACCACTACTACTGCTGCAACATCAACATGAACACTTTAAAAGAAAGAAAAATAAGAGCAACTCCTATAGGCAGTTTTGTCAGATTGAGCATATGTATTACTAATACACTAATATGTTTTGTGAAGGTGTTGTTAACATTTAATTGATACAAAATTACTCATCATTACCCACCAGTATAAAAACGGTCAGGTTTCAGAGAAATTTCTTTATATGCAATTTGAGGAATTACGGGAGTATGCATTTATAATACATTATAATATTGATGTTTGGAACGAGTTTCAACACAAGTTCTAATAAGTTTTTAATTAAGAAATAAAACATTTCCAGCGGGTTTTTATTATGCCAGATCAAAACCTGGTGGGAGGGACTTGAAGACCATCGATACCAAGGGCCGTAGGCCCGAGATTTTGTTGTGTTTCAAGTCCCAACCACCAGGTTTTGATCTCGCACAATATAAACCCACTGGACATATTTTATTTTTTTATCTGACATGGATTTTTATGTATTTTATACAAACATTTTCGAGAGATTGAACATTATACAAAAAAAACAACACATTCTCACAACTTACATTGTACGTCCATCTCTCAGCACCAAACGAAGAAAATGTACAGCTTTATCGAGTTTCGAATCGTTTAAAATGACGTTCTAACGGTTGAAGGACGTGACGTCAGAGGTTTATATAGCTTTTTTTTGAAAACTGCTCAATAGCCAATCAGCACTGAGTATTTGCATAAACCATGTTAGATTTATGTGTCGTATACTTTTCTTCATATTATCAATATTAAACATTTACGAGCAGAAGTAGCTCGCTGCAACATCTTGAAAACAGAAGTAGCTTGTAGCTACAAGCGCGTAAATGCACCACTGCGTAACTGTTTTAATCTTTAGGGATTCCGTGAAATGAAGAAAAAGTCTTATTTGATTTTTTAAATTGTGTGTATGTTTTTGCATACCATTTTACTGAAGCGTCTGTGTACCAAGATTTAAAAGAATGTAAATGCTTATATAGAAAAATGTGCTTTTAAATAAATATTTTATAATTATATAACCGTCAATTGAGCATTATATGACATAATCTCAAGTTACTTGCCTTTTATGTTTTTGGGGAAAATAAATGTGCATAATTAAAGAGGAAAATATCCATTATTTATAAAAATAATAAAATAAATTTATTTTCTAATATACGAGTATATATCATGTATATACAATAACTATATATAGGGACTATTTTCTGTAATCACGTGCATGCTTGCACGGGAAAATCTGGTGAATATATGACATCTGACAACTGGATATGAGTACGATTTTATTAAGGTTCAGTTTATTGTATTACAACAAATAGAAATATGTGAAAATGCATAAAACTACATTGGTATGTCAACTATTTATCCACAGCAGGTAGAAAAATACAATTTTAATTGTATTTCGTTCGAATAGGAAGTGCCAAATAACATTTACTGAAAAATATCACCGCACACGTTGTAAAAAATAAACTATTGAGAACTATATTACAGTTGTGATTTTTATACAAAATTAAGAAAACTACGACCTAAAATTATAATGGAATTGCGAAACTTTATTATATTTTGAAGAAAAAAGAAAGAAAAATGACAACACAAAACAAACGCACACCATCTTAATGGCAATGTCTGAGGAGACTATTTCTGGCGTATGAATACGATTTCGTGAAATTTAGTGAATAGGTCACCTTCGTAAACAAGAATGTATAAACGTTATCGGCGAACATACAAATAAATCAACATATTAGGTCCGATCAAAGTAAATTATTAAAGGTAAGGTTAAATATAACATGGACGATATATTTATTGTTAATCCTTTTTCTAGAAACGTCAGTTAAACGCGTGTACTTGTTAAAATGTAACACTACTGTCAATGTGTGAAAATGGCCGCGTCGAGCTGAACATGAGAATATTTTAAAAGTCAAAATGTGTGACGTTGTATAAGGCGGCTTGTGAATTTAGTCTAGACACACTCTTCTATCTATATAAAACTTTTTTCATTATGACATTTCATTTACTTCTAATTATGAAGGACATTCAGATTCCGATAATTTCTGACTTGCGTTTTCTTTATTATCATTGCAAATGTTCACTCACACAATGTATTGGCTTTTTAGTATGCCAAATGAAATGAAATACATAACTACTACTACTACTACTACTACTACTACTACTGCTACTAATAATGAAATGGGGTAACACAGTATTTCCACAAATGTACCCTTATTAATAATAGCCCCCGTCACACTATGACGTGACAGCATGAAGATCCCACTGCGTCCAAAAAATAGAAATGAACGCAGCGGGAACTTGATCTTTTCTAAAAAATGTGCATTTATCAATTTCATGCTACGTCCTAGACAGGTCCCTGCGATGTCCTCGCTGCGTTGCACACGTTCCCACTGATTTCCTTTTACGTACCTAACCAAGCGCCCACTAGGTTGCCTGTGTTTGCACACGGTCCCTGCTACGTCCAATCAGATCGAGCTCAGCTCTTGCTACGTTGTCGCTGCGTCAAAGGTGATTCCCCCAGGTTTGTATAAATACTGCGCCACTTAGTGACAACTCAGTGAGAACTCCATCAATTTTTCCCGTCCGCCCTACGCTTGTAGTACGGCAATGGAGTCACTACGAGGTGTTGGTTACGTCTATATCGGGTCAATGCCGTCGTTACTACGTCTTTACGAAGTCCTTGCTGCGTGTTGCTCAGAACGTGGAGCAGCTACGCTCATTTTGAACATGTCCAAAGTGCGCGTAGAGTTTCCAATACCATGGAGACCATGCTAGGTCCTTGAAGGTTTCTGCGGTGTTCCTTGTACGTTGTTGGATTTCTTACTGCGTCCAAGAATTTTTTTCAGCACGCAGTGGGAACTTGATGCTACTACGTCAGAGTGTGACGGGGGTTTAAAGGGGAACCGTAAGACGTTTCTTTCTATAGTATATGCAGTACCTGACTTAACATGACACAAACGATCATGGATAATATGAAAGATTATCGGATATTTTAATTTCAACTCTTACAGCAGACACGCAGCACAAGGGAGATAACACTTGAGGAACATAACACAGAAGCTAGGAAATATGAAGGTTACCTTGATATTACTAGTTCTTGTTTCCCTCGTGACGTTGAGTTCAGTAACATGTACGTATATTTTATTTTTTATTTATTGCACAAACAATTTTGTTTAACCTACTAGATAAGCTGACGTCGATTATAAAATAAATATTGTCTTTTTAATATTTTGACAAATGCGGATTGTTTGGCATTGAATTCCGACCATATTAGCAAAAATGACTTGATTACTGCTAATAAAGTGTATAGTCTTACATGTATTGAGAGTGAATAATTATAAACATACACACAGTTTGTGTTTCCTTTGGCTTATTTTATCCAAAAGTATCAACTGGTGTTTTTCGCGACTGACCGTTCCAATGCGGCATCCCTGTTGCCAGCTCGTTTGTGTTTGTGGGGTGGCATGTATTGCTTCCATTGTTTTCCCTGCACTTTTTGATTGTTTAAACTGTGTGTTTTTAGTGGATTGTCTTCTGTGAATGCTTCAGATTCGATTTTTTATCTATTTTTCTTATACAAACACCTTCATTAGTTTGTGAAATAAAACACATAAGTCAATGCTCTAGCTTATAAAAACGACATTTGTTATCTAACTGATCTGTAAACACATATCATTCAAAACCGTGACTGTATGTTTTGGAAATACAAGGACAATTCTGAATGCTGGAAGGTTATGGAGGAGGTTAAGCCTACCCCAAAATTACATTTATATCAGAGATTGTATACCAGTTTAAAACTATTCATGTAACTATACGTTTATGCATATTTGCGATGAACAATTAAGTTTGGTCGGAATGTGTTAAACGTTCAAATTCGTTGAGACATGTCATCGTTTATATACTTTATATACTTATAATTTACTGCAAAATAAAATCTCTACAGGAGGTTCTATAAGAAATAGTTCATACTTTCACAGTCGAGAAATTAATAATTACTACCGCTATTTGAATACCATTTCACAAGTAACACCGAGTTCATTACTTGGTCCCGCCTTAATTCCATTAAGCGATGAGAAAGCTTTTATAAGCAGGACTTTATAACAGATATCTCGACAATAAAACACATTTAAAAACATTTTTTACTGAACAAATGCGATAACCTGTTTAAGATTACCTATTAAATGTTTTAATTTTACAATATGCAAGCATTTTAAGCCGAAATTAAGGTTTTCTTTCATACCCCAGCCAAACCCGTTTTCGCTTCTTGGAGAAGTGGTTGGATGGGGTATGAAAGTTAATACTCGGACCACGTAATGTCTTTACAGATGGACAAGGAGTGACAGAAGCAGCAACAGCAGCATCAACTGTGGGACTTGATTACCCTGGAGAAGGTTAGTAGAAAAGGACACATGATTTTTTCTTTTATATTCAACTAAGATGTTTTTGATATAAACTGGTTACACGTTAAGCATATACCTTCTCTCACAAAATTTATTTGATTTTCAATTCGAATAAATATCCATTAAAACATGTGATTAATGCATACTATATAATGACTTGTATACTCAGTTGCAAAAGAAACTAGACACTGTCATGAATTTTGTTTAGATTTAATTGTATAAAGTTAATTTAGAATTAAATTGACACATTCCAAAATGAATATGTCATGTTTGGTACCAAAGTTTTTATCATTCCATTGCCAATATCATGTTGTCATTTGTTTTTCAATAGGTCGAATCATTAAGGGACTGTCTTGGATAAAGAGGATAGGGTGTAAAGTAAAATGTTCAAAGTGTCCAGTTTCTTTAGCAACTGAGTATATTTTATCTAAAAAGAACATATGTAACGTGTAACTAATTGCATTTTAATGTTATTTTCCTTAGTAATAATTCATTTCCAGAGGATTTAAGTACAGGAAGAATAAAGAGGGAGAATAAAATCAGATGATAATCGTACAGAAGTTTGGTTATCTATAATAATCAGACCACACTGTTATAGACGTTTGATTTAATCAGCGTTGCAAGCTTCAGTTGACCTGTTACCTAGTAACGGTTGCTATACACTCTGTGACTGAATGAGAGAATAAACATATATATTGTGCTGTGTTAATTGATAAGTTTTATCTTACAGTCGACTACGGGGCAGGAGCTGGTGGAGCTGGTGGTGGAGGTATGTTTAAAATCAGAACTGGCAGTCTTTATTGATTGGATCACCAAATATGAGAAGCCAATCACGGCATCCTTTCAAGATGTTGAATTACAAGTTGAACCTGATGAAGGATATGCAATCAAACTATGTTTCAGAGACATGAAATTAAAAGAGTAGCCCTTGGGAAAGGATAACTCGATAGAAATGATAGATGCTTTGTTTTGTCGACCGCAGCCCCGTTTCAGCAAATAGTTGGTGTTCAAGAGTTGTTCACGTTTGAAGTCTTTGGAGAATAACCTCAAAACTCAATATATTTTTACGACGATGCAAGTAAAACTCATATATAACAAGCGGTCAATGACCTTGAAGCTCTACTGATAGGTTATGATAGCTAGATTAGCATTCCTGTGAAGTTACATAGAAATCTGTCTAGTAGTTTCAGAGGAGTAGTCGCTACCAGTTTTTACTATATAACTCTATGTAAATAAAGATGGCACTGGCTGCCATGTTTAATGTCGAATCAAAATAATTTTCAACAAGGACCAACATCATGTCATGCTGATCATTTTTGAAAAAGTTCGATATCAATATCATTTATAGTTTTCAAGAAGTAGTCGCTACAAATTTGTTTTTTAAAAATATATTTTTAGCCATGGTGGCCATATTAAATTTCCGGCCAACCTGAAATTTTGCAAAAGTCAACTAGACATCAAGAGTAACATTTCTGTTAAGTTTCATGAAAATCCTTCAGTAGTTTCAGAGGAGTAGTCGCTACACGCTTTTACTATATAACTCTAAGCAAACAAATATGTCCGCTGGCAGCCATGTTTATGTCGAATCAAAATAATTTTCGACAAGGATCAAAATCATGTCATGCTGATCATTTTAGGAGAAGTGCCATATGAATATCACTTACAGTTTTCAAGAAGTCGTCGCTACAGACTTGTTTAATTTAGCCATTGCGGCCATTTTGAATTTTCGGCCGACCTGAAAGTTTGCCAGGATCAATTAAACACCAATAGCAACATTCCTGTGAAGTTTCATGAAAATCCGTCAAGTAGTTTCAGAGGAGTAGTCGCTATAAGTTTTTGCTATATAACTCTATGTAAAAAGGATGGCCAAAGATTGATATATGCAATCTATACTCTAATTTCCGAAAATACAATAATCTAAACAAAGTAAAATCGAGTTCTACAGGTATATTCAGTTTATTAACTTGTGTTTATTTTAACCTTTATATTTGATATACTTGATGCATCTAAATTTAGTGGTTCTTGTAAGACCAACATAAACTTGCACACATAAGCGTCAACCACTTGCTGTAGAGGAAGAGTTATGTGGTTCTCGTGATAATACACATTGGACATTTCTGTATTGTGTAAATACGTACGTTTACTTTTCCAAAACGATTGTAGGTAAAGGGGTAGACGTAAAACCGTTATCAGTAGAACCGATACCAGTAGAACCGATACCAACAAAACCGATACAAGTAGGAGTGGGAGCAGGCGTAGACGGTACTGTAGGGGGTAAATGGCTTCCTAGGCTATTGTTTATTTCGTATTTATATATACACGAGCATCTTTGTGTTTTACTTATGTTGCCTATTAATGCTGCCTTGTTGGTTAGAGAATAGTTCATGGCGGGGATTTCTTTATTAACACTGTCCCGTTTTATTGGGTTGACAGTAGGGTAAGTGTGAGGTTTGGTGCACCCTAGAATCTGGTTTAAACCCCCAGCGTCCTTTTTTGCCACTGACCATTCCAAGGCGGTAGCCCTATTGTCAAACCTTTTCTGTTTGTGATGTCTTATTTGGCCTTTTATTCATCTTTAATTTGTTCTTTGTTTATGTGTGTGTTTGTGGTTGACTGTCGTCCTTGAATGCTGCTTTTCCTGTTCGATTTTTATATCTATATTCACCGGATACCCATGAACTATTCTTATAGTATTCCACCTAAAGCGAAAATATGTTATTGTAACGTGTAGCTTATTGTATTTTGATGTTAATTTATTAGTAATAATTCATTGCAGAAGATTTTAGTAGGGGCGAATAAAGGGGAATATAAACGTTTGGTTATTTATAATGACCGGACTACACTTTTTGATTTTTTATTATTTATTCAGCGTTGCAATCTAAAGTAGACCTGTTATGGAGTATAACGGTCACTATGTGACTAAATGAGAGAATAATAATACGATATATTATTATATATATTGATAGCTGTGTTAATTGATAAGTTGTATCTTTCAGTCGACTACGGTGCTGGAGCTGGTGAAACAGGTGTTGGAGGTATGTTTAAAATCTTTGTTTGTTTGAATGATGTTTACGTCATTTCTAGCACATGAAGATGTAGACCACCCTATTTGTCCTTGGTTGAAACAGTACGGTATCCCGCCATCGACAATTCTCCCTTACAAGTTGAGCTCCCAGTGAGGTTCGAACCCGCAGTGGAGAGAGGCGAGAAGATTTACAATGCAACGTCGGTAACCCCTCGAACACCACGGAAGCGGTCTATTTTTAAAATCAGAACTAACAGTCTTTATTTTTAGGAACAGGTAAAATTACTTAGACAAGCCAATCACGGCATATTTTCATAATGTTGAAGTAAATAAGGATATGTAATCAAAATATATTTCAGTGACATGAACTGAGGAGTGATAGGTCGACAGAAATGGAAAAGAATTGTATAAGACAGCTGGGTTGTTTTGATGCATAAAATGAGAAACAAGCCTAACAGCTTGGCGATGGTATCGTTTTATTCAATTTAAAAAGGGACCATACGCTGTTTGCACAGGAATATATTAATTATCAATTGTATACATTATTTTTTACTTAACGTGTTACATTCAGATGACATTAACGCAAAGCATAGACGTGGTATTGATCGTTGATTTCTGTTAATTTCAACGAATTTGATAACACTGCACGTGTCGATTAAACACTGTATCAACAGCATTTTTAGTGCGATTTTCAACAATCCAATACTCTATACAATAACTACTGAAAAAGGTGATCCTTTGAGAGCAACAAACACAATTAAGAGAATAAAGCAGCAGACTCGGTTTTATTGAGACTCATGAGAGAAGTAATGAAAGAAGCAACACTTCTCATGCCCCCTAGCACCGGCTTAAGCGGTATTCTACTTCAAAGCCACCTAAATTGGGCTCGTTGGTCCCAAAGGACCAAGTAAATTCGAGGGCTAGATGTATATCCAGTTCATTAACTTATTTATTATTTGTAGCGTATTACTAATTGTATTTCAGCATTATTGTCTTTAGTAAGTATTTATTTCCAGAGGATTTACGTAGAGGGCGATGGATGGGGGAGGAATAAAATCATACAATAATTATATTGACGTTTGGTTATTTATAATGATCAGACTACCATTTGATGATTTATTCCGAGTTGCAATCTCAAGTAGACATGTTATCAAGTTCAAAGGTCATTATACATATTCAATGTGAATTAATAAGAGAATAATCATACCATATATAGCGCTGTGTCATTTGATAAGTTTTATCTTACAGTCGACTACGGGGCAGGAGCTGGTGGAGCAGATGTTGGAGGTATGTTTAAAATCAGAACAGAAATCTTTATTGATAGGATCACCTAACATAACTTAGACAATCACGGCATCTTTTCATGATGTTGAAGTAAAAGTTGAATCTGATGAAGGATATGTAATCAAAATATATTTAGGAAACATTGAATTAAAATGTAAGGATGGAGAGAGAAAGGACGACAGAAATGAAAGGGAACTGTATTGACAGATGGGTTGTTTTAATGCATACAATTAGAAACAGGCGATGGTATCTTTTATTCAATTTAAGAAGGAATCATACGCTTTGGTATGTGTCTTTACGTACATCATCACATTGTTTATTTATTGAAAAAGGAAGGCATATGAAATTGCTTAGAGAGCAGCGTATTTGTATGTATTGTAAAGATGATATTGACACCGAATACCATTTTCTTTTGCGATGTTCATTGTATAATGACTTAAGAGTATTGTATTTGCAAAGGAAATATTATGAACAACCTAATATACACACATGTTATTTACTTATGTCTTTAACAAAAAGAAATGTCATTATTAATTTAGCGATGTTTATATATTATGCATTTGAGAAAAGAAAACATGTTTTTGATGTCCGTTAACCAAATCATGTGTTATATTGATTATGTATTATATGTTTATATGTGTATGGGCCGGTGACCATTATCACTAATAAAGAACTGAAAAAAATTGAAATTGAAATTGGTACAATAATATTTAACTTTTTTTTTTATACATTCTGTATAAATTTTTTCTTTTGCATGGATATATACTTCAGGTTTGTGGCAATACGTTTTTATGGAAATTGGACGATTCATAATTAATTCATATACATAGAACTGTAACAAATGTCTTGTTAATCTCACTTGCTGTCCGATGGCAGAAAACACACTTTAAAATAAATGTTTTATCTTGTGGACCACTTCAGCAAACAGCTGGTATTCGAGAGTTGTTCACGTTTCAGGTCTTTGGAAAACGCAACATACTTTTACGACGATGCAAGTAAAACACAATTATAATAAGTGCCTCAAAACTATTATACACTAGAGGTTACAGAATGCTATACAGATTTAGTGTGTCTAGAAGATAGATACATGTACCATACATATTGTGTTTTATCTATTTTTAGCTGACTATGGTGGAGAAGGTGCAGCAGCAGGAAGTGGTGCAGGTAGGTTTCAACTAGTTAAATTTAAACCATACATGCTATCTATCAATGTTTTAGACAGCTTTCCGGAAGGAAAACAACTCGTAGGAAAATCTAAATTTAATTATGTGTCTTTGAATCAAGTTTGTTTTATGTATTAATTTAATTAATGCACACTATCACTATGCATTATATATTTCTGCAAATGTATCAATGTACAATTGCAAATGCACAGTTTCAAAGATTGCAGAAAACACACTTGATTATACTGCAATTTTGGATTAAACACAGTATTAACATAATTTATGCAATTATCGCATTTGTACTGCTATTTACGACAATACGATAATCTAAACAAAGCAAAATCATGTGTTTACGGTGAGAGTACACATTGAACATTTCTGTATTGTGTTAATACGTATGTTTACTTTTCCGTAAACAGCTGTAGGAGAAGGAGAAAAACCTATATCATTAGGAGCAGGACGGCTAAACAGGAGGCAGAATGAAAACAATAGCAATTGGGGACGAGGTAGGCAGGGAAGAGTAAACGGAGTGAGAGCAGATGTAGACCGTACCATACGATGTAAGTCTAAATGGACATACTGAAGTGTGAATACAGCATCTCCTTATTAAGACAGCAAGCATCTTTTTATTTCGATATTATAGTGAATTTGATCAAACATCATTTATATTGACCTATATAGTTTTACAGGTGTCGCCATTTTTGCAATTTGAATTACTTTAACATCCGAATTGAATTGAATTGAATTGGATTTTATAGTCGCACCAACAGCTAAGGTCATATGGCGACTTTCCAGCTTCCATTGGTGGAGGAAGACCCCAGGTGCCCCTCCGGGCAATTTTCGTGCACGGGCGGGCACCTGGGTAGAACCACCGACATTCCGCAAGCCAGCTGGATAGCTTCCTCACATAAAGATTCCTAGGCCCCTGAGGGATCGAACCTACAGCGGTGAGGGGCAAGTGATTTCAAGTCAGAGACGTTAACCACTCGGCCACGGGCTTTAACATCCGAGAATGTTCCATTATGCACGTATGTTGCTTCATAAAGTGTATATACACGTATCACATAACTTTTTGTGCAGTTTAATAAAGCCATGGAAATTGAAAATTTTCCCGTCGAATTCCGTAACCGGTGTAAATGCCTGATAAAGAAAATCGACGAGTCCTTTATTTTGCACGATTTTATACTTAGAAGACAGAAGAAATTTTCCAAGCATCATACGACAACGATATATGTATACTTATATATGCAGCTACGTTAATACATGTTCGTTATACGACATTGTTGAAGTTATGGGATAAAAATAATCATATATTTCCTATGTAATATTGGCATTATTTAACGGGTTGGATAAAATGGATATGATGCTGGGCAAACGTCTATGTATGATTGAGATGAATAATGTTGGTCCGAATGTGTAATGTTGGTCCGAATGTGTCCGAATGTGTCCGAATGTGTAATGCGCTCAAATTCGTCAAATTATGTCATCGTGTATAAGTTTCTGCAAATTTTAAATCGACCTTTACAATTCGTTCCTTAATAAATATGGTTCATACTTAAACAGTTCCGAAACGAATGCTTTTCAGACATAACATAGATATAAGGTTATTTGAATGACATTTTCGAATTACCACTGTCTTTGTTTACAGCTAAACTGCGCAATATAAATCTCTACGGTGCGTTCCTTAACAGATTTAGTTGATAATTTACTATTTCAAGCATTTCATTCGTTATCTGAATGCCATTTCACAAGTAACACTGTATGTGTTTACAGTTAGACAAGGAGTGATCCAAGCAGCAGCAGGTAGAGATTATGACTACCCTGGAGGAGGTAAGTAGAAAAGGACACTTGACAATCCATTTACAGTCTGAAATGCACTGGTTAAAAGTTAGACGGATATAATTATGATCTTATAAAATGTATTTTATTAACAATTCGAATAAATATCCATTAATTCTATATAATGACTAGTATTCTGCCTAAAATGAAAATAGTATTTGTAACATGTTACAAAACCGATACCAGTAGGAGTGGGAGCAGGCGTAAGCGGTACTTTAGTGGGTAAATGGCTTTCTAGGCTATTGTTTATTTTGTATTTATATATACACGAGCATCTTTGTGTTTTACTTATATTGCCTATTACTGCTGCCTTGTTGGTTAGAGAATAAATGATGGCGGTGATTTCTTTATTTACACTGTCCCATTTTATTGGGTTGACAGTAGGGTAAGTGTGAGGTTTGGTGCACTCTAGAACCTGGTTTTAAATCCCCAGCTGCCTTTTTTGCCACTGACCATTCCAAGGCGGTAGCCCTATTGTCAACCCTTTTCTGTTTGTGATGTCTAATTTGGCCTTTTATTCATCTTTAAATTTGTTCTTTGTTTATGTGTGTGTTTGTGGTTGACTGTCGTCCTTGAATGCTGCTTTTCCTGTTCGATTTTTATATCTATATTCACCGGATACCCATGAACTATTCTTATAGTATTCCACCTAAAGCGAAAATATGTTATTGTAACGTGTAGCTTATTGTATTTTGATCTTAATTTGTTCAGTAATAATTCATTGCAGAATATTTTAGTAGGGGCGAATAAAGGGGAGTATAAACGTTTGGTTATTTATAATGACCGGACTACACTTTTTTTATTTTTTATTATTTATTCAGCGTTGCAATCTAAAGTATACCTATTATGGAGTATAACGGTAATGTTGCATCTGATTAAGGATATGTAATCAAAATGTATTTCAGTGACATGAGTTGGGGAGTGATAGGTCGACAGAAATGGAAAAGAATTGTATAAACAGTTGGGTTGTTTTGATGCATAAAATGAGAAACAAGCCTAACAGCTTGGCGATGGTATCGTTTTATTCAATTTAAAAAGGGACCATACGCTGTTTGCACAGTAATATATTAATTATCAATTGTATACATTATTTTCTACTTAAAGTGTTACATTCAGATGACATTAATGCAAAGCATAGACGTGGTCTTGATCGTTGATTTCTGTTAATTTCAACGAATTTGAAAACACTGCACGTGTCGATTAAACACTGTATCAACAGCATTTTTAGTGCGATTTTCAACAATCCAATACTCTATACAATAAATACTGATAAAGGTGATCCTTTGAGAGCAACAAACACAATTAAGAGAATAAAGCAGCAGACTCGGTTTTATTGAGTTGTTTATGAGAAGTAATGAAAGAAGCAACAATTCTCACGTCCCCTAGCACCGGCTTAAACGGTATTCTACTTCAAAGCCACGTAAATTGGGCTCGTTGGTCCCAAAGGACCAAGTAAATTCGAGGGCTAGATGTATATTCAGTTCATTAACTTATTTATTATTTGTAACGTATTACTAATTGTATTTCAGCATTATTGTTTTTAGTAAGTATTTATTTCCAGAGGATTTACGTAGAGGGCGATGGATGTGGGAGGAATTAAATCATACAATAATTATATTGACGTTTGGTTATTTATAATGATCAGACTACCATTTGATTATTTATTCAGAGTTGCAATCTCGAGTAGACATGTTATCAAGTTCAAAGGTCATTATACATATTCAATGTGAATTAATAAGAGAATAATCATACCATATATAGCGCTGTGTCATTTGATAAGTTTTATCTTACAGTCGACTACGGGGCAGGAGCTGGTGGAGCAGATGTTGGAGGTATGTTTAAAATCAGAACAGACAATCTTTATTGATAGGATCACCTAACATAACTTAGACAATCACCGCATCTTTTCATGATGTTGAAGTAAAAGTTGAATCTGATGAAGGATATGTAATCAAAATATATTTAGGAAACATTGAATTAAAATTTAAGGATGGAGAGAGAAAGGTCGACAGAAATGAAAGGGAACTGTATTGACAGATGGGTTGTTTTAATGCATACAATTAGAAACAGGCGATGGTATCTTTTATTCAATTTAACAAGGAATCATATGCTTTTGTACAATAATATTTTAACTTTTTTTATACATTCTGTATAAAGTTTTTCTTTTGCATGAATATATACTTCAGGTTTGTGACAATACGTTTTTATGGAAATTGGATGATTCATATTTAATTCATAAACATATAACTGTAACAAATGTCTTGTTAATCTCACTTGCTGTCCGATACCATGGCAGAAAACAAACTTTAAAATACATGTTCTATCTTGTCGACCACTTCAGCAAACACCTGATATTCGAGAGTTGTTCACGTTTCAGGTCTTTGGAAAACGCAACATACTGTTACGACAAGTAAAACACAATTATAATAAGTGCCTCAAAACTATTACGCACTAGAGGTTACAGAAAACATAGAACGCTGTACAGATTTAGTGTGTCTAGAAGATAGATACGTGTACCACATATATTGTGTTTTATCTATTTTTAGCTGACTTTGGTGGAGAAGGTGCAGCAGCAGGAAGTGGTGCAGGTAGGTTTCAACTAGTTACATTTAAACCATACATGCTATCTATCAATGTTTTAGACAGCTTTTCGGAAGGAAAACAACTCGTAGGAAAATCTAAATTTAAGTATGTGTCCTTGAATCAAGTTTGTTTTATGTATTAATTTAATTAATGCACACTACCACTATGCATTATATATTTCTGCAAATGTATCTATGTACAATTGCTAATGTACAGTTTCAAAGATTGAAGAAAACACACTTGATTATACTGCAGTTTTGGATTAAACAGTATTAACATAATTTATGCAATATTCGCATTTGTACTGCTATTTACGACAATACGATAATCTAAACAAAGCAAAATCGTGTGTTTACGGTGAGAGTACACATTGAACATTTCTGTATTGTGTAAATACGTACGTTTACTTTTCCGTAATCAGCTGTAGGAGGAGGAGTAAAACCTATATCATTAGGAGCAGGACGGCTAAACAGGAGGCAGAATGAAAACAATAGCAATTGGGGTCGAGGTAGGCAGGGAAGAGTAAACGGAGTGAGAGCAGATGTAGACCGTACCATACGATGTAAGTCTAAATGGACATACTGAAATGTGAATACAGCATCTCCTTATTTAGACAGCAAGCATATTTTTATTTCGTTATAGTGAATTTGATCAAACATCATTTATATTGACCTATATAGTTTTACAGGTGTCGCCATTTTTGCAATTTGAATTACTTTAACATCCGAGAATGTTCCATTTTGCACGTATGTAGCTTCATAAAGTGATATACACTTATCACATAACTTTTTGTGCAGTTTAATAAAGCCATGGAAATTGAAAATTTTCCCGTCGAATTCCGTAACCGGTGAAAATGCCTGATAAAGAAAATCGACGAGTCATTTATTTTGCACGAATTTATACTTAGAAGACAGAAGAAATTTTCGAAGCATCATACGACAACGATATATGTATACTTATATATGCAGCTACGTTAATACATGTTCGTTATACGACATTGTTGAAGTTATGGGATAAAAAGAATCATATATTTCCTAGGTAATATTGGCATTATTTAACGGGTTGGATAACATGGATATGATGCTGGGCAAACGTCTATGTATGATTGAGATGAATGATGTTGGTCCGAATGTGTAATGTTGGTCCGAATGTGTCCGAATGTGTCCGAATGTGTAATGCGCTCAAATTCGTCATATTATGTCATCGTTTATAAGTTTCTGCAAATTTTAAATCGACCTTTACAATTCGTTCCTTAATAAATAGGGTTCATACTTTAACAGTTCCAAGCACGTTAAAGAACCATAGGAATCTATTCGATAATAAGAGTAGGGCAGGTTCCCGGATTCCTATGTATCCTTCCCCTCTCTCTGGGGCGGCTCTAAATAACCTGTTCTGTGTTGATGAGCCGTTAAACAACATTCAATTAACAGTTCCGAAACGAATGCTTTTCAAACATAACATAGATATAAGGCGATTTGAATGACATTTTCGAAGTACCACTGTCTTTGTTTACAGCTAAACTGCGCAATATAAATCTCTACGGTGCGTTCCTTAACAGATTTAGTTGATAATTTACTATTTCAAGTATTTCATTCGTTATCTGAATGCCATTTCACAAGTAACACTGTATGTGTTTACAGTTGGACAAGGAGTGATCCAAGCAGCAGCAGGTAGAGATTATGACTACCCTGGAGGAGGTAAGTAGAAAAGGACACTTGACAATCCATTTACAGTCTGAAATACACTGGTTAAAAGTTAGACGGATATAATTATGATCTTATAAAATGTATTTTATTAACAATTCGAATAAATATCCATTAATTCTATATAATGACTTGTATTCTGCCTAAAGTGAAAAAAGTATTTGTAACATGTTACAAAACCGATACCAGTAGGAGTGGGAGCAGGTGTAAGCGGTACTTTAGTGGGTAAATGGCTTTCTAGGCTATTGTTTATTTTGTATTTATATATACACGAGCATCTTTGTGTTTTACTTATATTGCCTATTACTGCTGCCTTGTTGGTTAGAGAATAAATGATGGCGGTGATTTCTTTATTTACACTGTCCCATTTTATTGGGTTGACAGTAGGGTAAGTGTGAGGTTTGGTGCACTCTAGAACCTGGTTTAAATCCCCAGCTGCCTTTTTTGCCACTGACCATTCCAAGGCGGTAGCCCTATTGTCAACCCTTTTCTGTTTGTGATGTCTAATTTGGCCTTTTATTCATCTTTAAATTTGTTCTTTGTTTATGTGTGTGTTTGTGGTTGACTGTCGTCCTTGAATGCTGCTTTTCCTGTTCGATTTTTATATCTATATTCACCGGATACCCATGAACTATTCTTATAGTATTCCACCTAAAGCGAAAATATGTTATTGTAACGTGTAGCTTATTGTATTTTGATCTTAATTTGTTTAGTAATAATTCATTGCAGAATATTTTAGTAGGGGCGAATAAAGGGGAGTATAAACGTTTGGTTATTTATAATGACCGGACTACACTTTTTTTATTTTTTATTATTTATTCA